>CM035791.1:17757005-18019505 GCA_020466265.1 Siphamia tubifer
GTGTATGTTTCCACTGACCGAGCAATTCAGACAGGGCTGCTTTCCGGAACTTTTACAGGAACCAACGGAGTTCCTGCTCGAGGGTAGGTACTTGAGACTGGCCCAGTAGAGTCACTGGGCAGAAGTCGTGCAGATTTGTTGTTGTAAATAACACCATCAGATCGCAACAACCAACTCCAGAGTAGGTGCTGCGGGACGTTTACCACACGACGAAGCAGAACAGAGAAAAGAAGAAGATAGAAACACTAAGTGATGGAGGCCCCTGGGAGCTTGAGGCCCCCGGGCTGCGGCCGGGTTCAGGATCCAGGCTTGGGTATATGTATGTACATTTAGATTCAAAATAGTAGATGGGTGACAGGGAAGTTAAATTGAGACTTAGTGTGAGCCGATCATTTGACTATTTTTGTACCCCTACTCAATTTTTGCCTTTGTCATATCTGTCTCATACACCTGTGTTATAGAAGTGAAACATTTGATGGCACAAGCAGTGATCAAACAATTCTCCACTGATGAAGTTGTGTTGCCCACAAACATGTGAAGTGGGGTATTTGTGACATTCTTTGATGTAGACAATTTAGATAGTCCCAGTCAGGGAAACTTCTCCCAGGATGAATTTCATGGAATGCCTGTCAGTGTCACGACCACTTGTCTTGGAATGACTTGAGCATCAAACGTCCCAGCATCAAGGTGGACCCCAAAGATACTTCTGTACCTCAGCTTCCAGAGTACTACTCTGTGGTTCAGCCAGTAGAGTTGCCAAGCAATGATTTGCATCTTCCACATACTCCAGATCTTAAAATGATTACAAATGATTACAGATTTTAAATATCTGATGCTGGAAACCAACAAAAATGGGTTTTCTTTGGTATTTTTAATCATCAGCTCTTTCAGAAAAATTTACTTTTTGCAGTCGGACATTTTGAATCATCCAATATGGCGGTACCATTAGAAATTGGCTTCGGCTCCTGGAAGGTTTGGACTCAGCATGTCAAAAACTACCTCTGTACCAAATTTCATACTTGTGCATAAATTTGCACAATCCCTTATCAGAACTCCCCTAACAGCCTTGACTAATAGGAAACCCAGCCATATAGGTACAGTATGTCCAGGTATAACACAGATACTCAGCTCTTATAAGTGTTGGTCTTTCACAGATTTATCTGTTTGAAACACATTCAAATTTCTCCTGATATTAAATGTGTGTGTTGGAAATATCACTGTGGACAAATGTGTCTGCTCATTAGGTGTAATACAGGGCCAGCCACCCTGGTCCTGAAGACTGCCCATCCTGCATGTTTAATATGTTTCCTCTTCCACCACAGCTGGTGGTCATTATCAGTCTTCTGCAGAGCTTGATGATAGATTGATCATGTGAATCAGGTGCGTTGGAAGAGAAGTAGATCTGAAACAGGACAGCAGATCTCCAGGACCAGGGTTGCAGGTCTAATGTATACAGTAATAATAATAATTAATAATAATAATAACACATTTTATTTGTATAGTGCTTTTCATGGCACTTAAAGACGCTTTACATGCAGTAAAAACAGATCAATAAAAGTCCAACAACAATAAAAACAAACAAGAGAAAACAAAGCAATCGCAAATTAAAGCAGACAGAATAAAAGTAATCAAACATTAAAAGCAATCTTGAATAAATGAGTTTTTAAAAGGGAATTTAAAAGTGTTGAGGTCGGAACAGTGACGGATGGTCGGGGGGAGTTAGTTCCAGAGGTTTAGGGCGGCTACAGAAAAGGTTCTATCCCCCCTAGGTTCGGTGCTTGGTTTTGGACGATACTAATGGAGCATCAACCACTATTTTAGGACAGAGTGATACACCACTAGAGGTCTCTCCTCTCACATTTGACTCCATCCTTGGTCATAGTCACTTTGCAGAATCAGATTTCATAACTTGACTTCTGTGCTTTATTGCTTCACAGGTTTTCTGTGGATCATCACAGGATTTCCCTGGATCTTCTCTGGACCTGCTGCTGTGTTTCTACTTCCCTTCGTCTTTGTTGCTTCCTTGTACATGTAGCTGTGGCAGTGTTTGTTTTTCGTTCCATAGAAGTTCAACTTCAGTTTGCTGTCCGTCATCTCCCAATACTCCCCTACTCTCCACCCCCCCCTAGTCTTGCTCTCTTTGTATCACTCTCTTTTCTTTTCTTTTTCCCTCTCTCTTTTTTCCCAGTTGGTCCAGACAGACATCCTTCCTCCAGTACTCAGGATCTGTTCCAGGTTTCTGTTTGTTAAAAAGAAGTTTTTCCTTCCACTGTTACAAGTCACAAGTATTTGGTCCTGGAACATTCTGTTGGGTTTCTCTAAAATGAGTGTCTGGTTCTGTTCAGCTTTATAGACAAAATGTCATGAGATAACTTCTCTTATGATTTGACACTATATGAATACAATTTGATTTGATTTTGACAGACCCAAACGTCCACCACTGACCAAAACCATCCATTGATTTAAACTGTTTAATACCCGTTGAGCCACTAATCCTAACAATCTGTGTAAATAATTGACATAAAATATAGTCTATCATCTTTTCATTGTCATCAGATATGACCAAGTTGGACGTTCAGAGGCTTTGTAGTTACCATGGAAACACCATCATCTTCTAAAGCACGCATTCACTTGTAAAAACCCATGAAGTTGGATTAATGACAGTGACTGTTTTTATGCTGTTTTATGTTACATTTTTACATTCAGTTAATTTTATATATATATATATAATTTTTAAGTCACATTAACCTAATTTTACCCACTTTCATTTGATAACCTTTCAATTTACTTTTATGAACATCTACATGACCACCGAATTAAAGACAGTAAAATACACGATTTTGTCTGGAAAATACAAAAGGAAGTGAATAATATTTTAATAAGTCACTTGACAATGACAAAAAAAGGATTTGGAAGTTGTGGTACATTCACATTGATGACAGTTGGTGGGGATGCTTGTTTTCAGATTCACTTAATTATATATTTCACTGTAAAAATCTCTTTTTCTTCAGTTTTCTATGTTTTTAAATAATATTCTAACAATTTGCTCTGAGGTTTAATGAACATCTAGATGATTGGTGAATTAAATGTCGGAAAACATTAGATTTTCTCAGAAAAATACAGAATGCAGGGGATTATATTCTAATAAATGGAGATGAAATGTTAGTTTTGCTTGTGAAAAGTTTGATTTTGAGAAAGAAAATCAATTGGAGTTTAATGCAAAAGTATTTGTGAGTGTTTAAGGGTTAAATATGACACAAATTACAGTCTACTTTAATATCTTTTGGATGTTCTCTGTCCTTGTCAGGTCAATGCAGATGACACTTAGCCCACCTTTCCTTTAACTGTGGACATGACAATGCAGTTTATAGCTCATACCATGAAATATTTAAAAGGAGGCTGATCTCTGGGGAACAGGATTTACTCAACTATGCAGCTCACATCACAATAGGTATTTATAGTTTTCTTCTAATCAGGACAATTTCACATAAGTAGCTCATGTGGACACAGTTTGCACTCCACTACATAAATGTAGTCTTTTTGGTAAATTAGTAAGTTAAAGACAGTTTTCTGTGGATACTGTTGAGTTCCTTTTTTTTTTTTTTAAACCTGTCTCATCCTAACAGCAGAATGATAGTCTGGCTTTTTTGTGGTGCTGAACAAATTTGCTTTGCCAAGGGAAATTTCACAACATATATGAGGCTCCCCTGAATATTCCACCGTTTTTATGATTACGTTTTTTCAACCACATTTTAATGACATGGAGAAAGGTGTGTGTGTGTGGGGGCGGTGTCAAAAACCCTCACAAGAAAATATCAACATACAGTATCAACAATAATTGAAGTTAATTGAAGTCAGCCGTGTTGTTCTGACGGATGCCATATAAATAATTCATTAAAGTGTCACTCTTTTACTGAAAACTACAGTGGACCTTCTGTAGACACAACACCATACAAAGTGGATGAGAGTGAATACAGATGTAATTTGTCCCTTATTCTGCCTGGTGGTGAGACATACACAATAAAGAGGAGCTTTGACTTTTACTGTTGTAACTCTTATTTCCGGTTACTCATAATGTATGGTGTAATAGGTTATGTCAGACTGTTCTAATTTGTACTGTTGTACACTTGTAAGTGTTGTGCAAAGCTGCACGTATAAAAATGTTAAAGTTTCAGGTGTTTGTAACTTGAATCTGGCATTGTGTCATTTTTCAGTGCAACATGTAAAATGTGTCTGTCATGGATATAGAGAGTTGTCTAGTTATGTAATATAAGATTTGAAGTTTGATTTTGACATAACATGACAAGACCATAAAGATCTATTAATGTATTGTATTTTTGGAGCTGGGAAGAAGCCAGGTGCCTTGTCTGTACACTTTACTATTCTGAAAATATCAAATAAAGTTGAAATGCTTATTGTAACAGGAGTTTTGGAAATAATTCTGAGACTAATTCAGATTTTTTTAAATAAATTAAATGTATCAGTCCTCCATCTGGACCTCTTAACAATGTAGACTTGAAATATTAATTGTCTCTATGTTTTTCAACATTAGATGTTGATGAGTTGTTGTTTTGCTGTTTTGTTTTAAATAGAGCTTTTATCACTCTTATTATATTTTTTATCATCATCATTGCATTATTATTATTATTTATTATTATTGTTATTACTACTACCACTACGTATAATAATAATAATAACAAAATAAAAAATAAAATGAAATAAAAATAAAAATAAAAATAAAAATAAAAATAAAAATAAAAATAAAAATAAAAATAAAAATAAAAATAAAAATAAAAATAAAAATAAAAATAAAAATAATAATAATAATAATAATACATTTGTAATGGAAACACATTTCTGTCTTTTTCCAGATATTTTCCTCACACTTCCACATAAAAACCCAATGGCTCCACAAGTTATACTTATAATAAATGTTGACTTTTGACAACTTTGTCACAGCTGTATAGTAATTATTTGACATTAGCTATTGACACAGTACTGTGGCATGAAATATGGGTTTGTCTCTTGTCATAAAGCCAATCAAATAATCAAAAAGTCCTGCACTCTGAAAGTTGTCCCAGTACCTGATTTATATTAATCAAAACCCTGGGAAAATTCCTCATATGAGACCAAACAGTCATCACATTTAATGTTGAAACAGAAAGTGTGAATATGTGCACAAGCCAGTCTCCAGTAACTGGTTTCCTGTGGCATGTGTGATGCTTAGTGCCACAGTACGGTGGCAGCAGGGTGACAAATCACAGGTACTAGTCTATACATGACAGAAACACGGCACTGGCTGGCTTTGCAGTAATAAACAGGTGAAAAAGTAACAATACTGTGGACGTGGCCATTTCAAAATATTTTACAGTATCTTAGAAAAACTTAGAAAAATATCTTTCTTTTTTTTTTTTTAAAGCTTTAGTTGTCTGTAGCTTAGCTGTAGTCACATTTACTTTAATGTGCTTATTCTTATTCTTGGAATAGTTTTTGTCATTACACCATGTTGCTTTATTCCACTTACATGGTTGTTGCACGTCTATATGTTCTTGTTATGAACAGTAGACAGTTGAGCTGAAGCTCCTGCCACTGAGCTTAAATGATTAATCAATCCAATAAAATAAAAGAAGAAGATGAAGAAAAGAAGATGAAGATCAGCACCTCCAGGTCTGAGGCCATGGTTCTCAGCTGGAAAAAGGTAGAGTGCCCTCTCTGGGTCAGGGGGGAAGGTCCTGCCTCAGGTGGAGGAGTTTAAAAACCTTGGGATCTTATTCACAAATGATGGAAGGATGGAGTGGGAGGTCGACAGGTGGACTGGGGCGCCATCAGCAGTAATGCAGGTACTAAACCGATCTGTTGTGGTGAAGAAGGAGCTAAACCAGAATGTGAAGCTCTGGATTTAAAGGTCGATCTACGTTCTGACCCTCACCCATGGTCATGAGCTTTGGGTCATGACTGAAAGAATGAGATCATGGGTACAAGCGGCCGAAATGAGTTTCTTTCGCAGGGTGGGTGGGCTCAGCCTTAGAGATAGGGTGAGAAGCGTGAACATCCGGGAGGGGCTCGGAGTAGAGCCGCTGCTCCTCCATGTCGAGAGGAGCCAGTTGAGGTGGCTGGGGCACCTCGTTAGGATGTTTCCTAGATGCCTCCCTGGGGAGGTGTTCTGGGCATGTCCCTAACGGGAGGAGACCTTGGGGTTGACCCAGGACACGCTGGAGGGATTATATTTCTCGACTGGCCCTGGAACGCCTTGGGATTTCCCTGGAGGAGCTGGCTGAGATAACTGGGATGAGGGACGTCTGGGCATGTTTCCTGGGGCTGCTGCCCCCACGACTCGGACCCAGATAAGCGGGAGACAACGACAAATTCAATAAAATATATTCAGATACAAATTTCCTTAATTGAAGCTTTGTTTCCTTAATTTTGCTAAACATCATTTCTGCTGTTATGTTTCACAATGATGGCACAAAATGGCAAAAAAGTCCCACAGGTGTATGTTAGTTCCATGTTAATTTGGTATAAGTTAATAAGTTAGATCCAAATATGTCCAAGACTGTAGGGTAGATATTGTTGTTGTTCATATGACTTTTGTCATTTATGCTATTCTTATTTTAGTAACACTTTACATTACGGATGACAAATAAGGTGGTAATTCTATGGTAATTTTGATGTAATTTCATGGTAATAATGCCTTTGTAGCTGCTTATTACAAGCAATTTCCATGCAGTTTAAAGGCAAACCTTGAAGACATTTTCAAAAGAATACAAGGCATTCTTCAGTAATGAGTCAGAGTTAAGGAAAATTGTTGTCAGTGACTTACAAAACCTAAACTGAGAGAAGTGTGAATGTTTCAATATTGGCTGTAAATGTTTAGTGTTGTGTTTTTCCTAAAACAGAAATATGTTAAAAATAGATATTTGACATTTAAAGAATTCAAGAAAATATGTCAGTTTATTATTTAAAAAATATATTTCAGAATAGCTACTATTATTGCAAATCATATTAAACTATGAATACAATGTTCTTCCTTAACCATAGGATTACTACCCTATGCGTTAGTTGTAATAAGCGGTTAAAAAGCCATTATTACCAAGAAATTACATCAAAATTACCACCTTATTAGCGATCCGTCATATCCTTATTTCTACATACTGTACATTTCTTTTTACATATTCTTTAATTGTTATAGGTTTTTTTTGTTATTTCAGCTGCTTCTGCAATAAAGGACAAGTTGTTTGTAATTATCACAAAAATAATCTATTGCTGCTTTTCTGAATGAAGTTCTTCTGTAGTTCCATGACAGCTCTCTGTGTCTACAGGACAGCCAACATGTTTTAGTAACAACGAACACAAGGCATCCGTCAGTAAATTCCTCCATTTTCATTTCTATTTGTCTCAATTAATATTTGCTCCAAACGTATCTGTACAGAAGACAGGAGAGCCGCGCGACTCCTCAGAATGAAAATAGCCACCATGTGTTTGATCACGTGACCACGTTACGTTCAGACAACGACGTGCGTGACGTAGCTCTGTAAGCTTCGCTAGTTTCCTCAACCAAACACTCAACTGATATTGTGTGATAAAAAACCTGGAAGTGTACCGGTGGGCCAGGGGCTTCTTTTATTGAGGAAAAAAAAAAAACAACAACACACGAACCGAGTGGCCTTCGTCCTCAGAACCTTAACACAAGCTGGGTCGGACCCGAACTTCTGTTATTAGCGAAGAGGACGGTGTGAATCCTCTGGCTGTAAACCCTCCATTAAAGCTGCTGCTGCTTTTTTTATTTTGCTGTGGCTTTTCGAAAGGCGGGGAATACAAAGCGACGTGTGGTCAAATTCATTACATTTTGGAGCCGCTGGAGCAGAAACGGGATTACTCCAGAGCCAGTTGGTGGTGCTGTGACTGGTTAGCGACAGTACATGGATTATCTGGTGAGTAAATGAACCCAAACGTGCTGTTTTTGTGTGTGTGTGTGTGTGTCCCTGGTCTAAAGCCAGGTCCAGTGTTAGACTGGATTCCAGGTGGGCTCCGGACCACTCAGGTGTGTCAGGGTTTGCACTAATCACCAGCTGTGGGTTTGGTGCTAATGTGTAGTGCAGCTGTAGCCTGTAGCTCAGAAACTTCAGTGTTGTGTGAACTAGGTCTGAGTGGGTGACCCACACTGTCATGTGTTTATATGTGAAACACTAGAACTAGTCCACATACAGCCTCCAGATACTCTACTTATGAAATATTGTAACATAAAGCCTTTGTGTGTCGTTATTGGTGAATATAAAGCTGTGCTATATGCTAGCATCAGCTACTGAAGCTGTCACTAAAACTCAAACTAGTTCTGTTGTTATTACACCTGTATAAGGGTCAAATTTTCCCAACTTTAATTGACTGTCATTCCAACATTTATTTCAATATAAAGCAAATATTCATTTAAAAGTAAAAAATGTGGGTAAGCAACACTAACAGGTTAAATGGTCTGTAAAAGAGGGATTGTGAATACTGTTCTGATCCATAGACACTACAGTTTTATCTGCTTCTCTGTCAGTGAGCACTCTTCTTTTAACTTTGAACAGTATAAATTAAGCCCCTGCTGCGTATGAGATATTAGATCCATGCATATTTTAATACCTGTGGCCAAAATCATTATTAGGATGTAAGCCACTGTACCAGCTTTGGCCTGGGAGATTATGGTTTTTGGTCCTTTGCCCACATTGTAGGGATGGGATGGGTGCTGCTGCTGAAAACAGTGCAACAATAGAGAGGAAGCAGTAACCGAAGGCTTTCCCAGGGAATTTATAAAGCAAGAGGAAAACCAGAGTTCAGAGACATTGTGTTGTCATCTTGTAGAAGGTGGTGGTGGGGGTGTGTGTGTGTGTGTGTGTATGTAGTGGCAGTGTGAAATGCAGAGGAACTCGCCCACCCAGTGTTATCAGCTTGTTTATCATGGGCCTCCCAAGATGCAAGACCTAAGAAGAACTTTGAACTCCTGGTTCATTTCTGTAGTCGCAATATCAATGTCCTAAATTCTGAACAAGGCACCGGGACAGCTATGTTTTAGTGAAAATGATGGTGACATCTGTCCAGTTTGTTTGTGGCCTTTGACCTCAGGGTAACAACGCTTATGCAGAACAAAAAGGGACCATTGTGGAGCAGTCATTGTTTACATAAGTTATTCTGTATTCTTAGATGTTAATGTAAAGCATCAAAGGTAAACAGAGGAGGCGCTGCTGTTAAAATGAGCAATCTGATAACGTAAAATGAATTTATACCAGTGATTTCCAACTGGTCTTACTTCTCAATATTGTTGGACCACTCCTTGTTTTCTTTCATTTCTTGTTGATTTTGATGTCTGGTGGAACTGGGGGTACATTTGTTTGGACAAATGTAATGTTAATGGCAAAAGTGGTTTGATTTCGGGGCTGATGTCTGTCCATTTTCCTTGTTTTCTTGATGAGGACCAGGATCATTTAATTTCTTTCATGGATATCTGTCATTGTACGGACAAAAGCAATTCTTTTATTCTTTTCATTTAAAAAAAAAAAAACAATTGCAGCATTATTTTTGACTACATCTTTGACTGTTTGTTATGGACATGGCTGTAAACTGTGTGAAAATCCCAGTTTATGGAAAAGTAACATGTATGTAATTTGTGGACGCTGTTGTGAGTTTAAGGCGACATCCAGGCAACAATGCTTGTGGTTGTGCTGCTTCAATACATGTGTGATTTCAAGAAATATCAGTTTCCTGATGGAAATGGGAAAACAGGATTAAAATTGTGTAATACGTATTCCACACCTATATGTGATGCTGTGCACAGATGGGAGCTGCAGGAAACACTAATATTACAGCACAATGCAGGGTCTGAGTTGCCCTTTTAGAAGGACACTGTGGTGGATGTAAAAGTATCTGTAATGAAATGTCCATTTGTCATTGAGTTAATACAGCATTACTAAGTGTTGTAGTTGTTGTAGTCTATGCACAAAACATGTACTGAAACTCAACCAAAAATGTGGCCCCACAAAACCAACGTATGGACTGAACTAGGGCTGCACGATTCTGGCAGAAATGTATTTATTTATTTATTTTTTTGCTTTGAATCGAGATCACAATTCTGTGGTGTTTTTTTTTTTTTTTTAACAAAATGTTCATTGCACTGCTGTAAAGGAAATGCCACACTAGCTGCTGCACAACCTGAAAAAAATGGTGGAGCAAACTGGTTCATGTGCTGTCTGTGGAAATGAAGCCTAGTGTTTTCCTGCACATTTTCTAAACAAGTGACGGCACGAAACCTAGCTGGACATTACTCTGTATGCGAAAGTACTGGTAAACTCTGTTGTTTGACCTCAAGTCTTATTTCTACCATCAACTCCACATGATATGCACATGGTCACATACAAACTGATTGTATTTGTTTGGTATAGGGCTGTACCGAACCGAACGTCTCTTTTCAACAGTTCGGCATGAATGTATATATATATACCGTTACAGCCTTACACATAACTGATGTGTTTTTTCTTTCTGGCACCAAGCTTTGGTTTTGGGTAATTGTCTCTTGTTTGTTGGTAATTTTTCAGTCGTGTTACAAGTAACTTGCGCCAAACTGGTTCTGAATTATTGTGATGTGTGCAGTCAGTGTGTCAGGTTCTATTGAAATTAGAGGAGAAAATGTTGAGCTCATTTGTCTCGTACATTGCCGGACCTGTGATGTGACTATTGCGCAGACGTACATGCTCAAACAACATATTGTGCAGGTCCACTGCAATGTCAGTTATGTAGTATAGTCGACTTAAACACGATTAACCTCTGTGTTTACACTGAGAGGAAAACCAGCCGCATGCTTGAAGGGTTTAGGCTTTTCTGTGATAAACAGTGTTGTGTGGAAGGCACAGCTGTAACTCTGTGGACTGCTCGAGCTGTGTACTTGGCTGTTCTCAGAGGTCAGCCACTCAATAGGTGCTCGGCCTCCTTTCCTGCTGTGCAACACTGGAGATCTGGCACAAAACCTGCAGGCTACATCTCTCTCAGTCTCTCCTATAAATCAATGGGAAGTTGATAAATAACGCTAGTTTTATGTTGTCATCTCTGTTGCTTAAGGTAAGGATGGACCGAGACAGGTTGCTGAAATACACTGAAATAGATGCACAGAGTCATTTGACATTGTTGTAAAACAAGTACCATTTGAGTTATGACCATAATACAGAAGTAGTGAAGCCGACGGCAGATTCTGTTTCGTCTGGCTGGTGGAGAATGTGGTGGCTATCTGTATGCCTGCACGGTCAGCACAGTGTTAAGAGAGATCTTACAACTCAGTAGCACCAACACAGGACTTTGGTGCGAGCAATCAGCCTGTTTTTGTTACCTCACCAAACAAGTGTCCAGTGAGGGGAAAAAAAATAAAAAATGTGGAACAAATATGTGAAAATGACAACTTGTCCTTTATTCCAGGACCAGCTGAAACAACAACCACAAAATGTTGAAGGTTATATAATAAAAAGTAAGTATTTTGAAAATAAATAAGCACTGCAATAAAAGAGGAACTATTTTTCAGATAAAACACTTTTTTGACACATGCTTACAAAAATCTGGATGCCACATGGTCACGAGGTGTCTATCATGAACTCCCATCTTTTTGTTTCAGCCCCCCCCCCCCCCCCCCATTACCCACACTATTACACAAAGCACATTAACAGACGAGTCAGTGACTTCTGAGTTTTCCCTTAAAATTATAATTAGTCAGCTATCAGCAGTGCAACAATGATTCTGCATACATTGATTACACCGATGGAACCAAGGGAAAAAGGACACAAGCTACTATTTAAAACAATTTTTAAAAATATTTTTATTCTCTCACAGGAACATTTTGGGATTAACATACATGAAGTTACGGAGCCAGTTTTCAAATACTTTCTACTTATATATAATAGTTAATGTTTATATTAAAAAATAAATGAAATAAATATCACAAATTACTAAAGAAGAAGAATTTCAGGAAGACTCTGAAAAATCAGGATATAAGGAAAATGGACTAGAGGTTTATTTCAGTCCAGCGTCGTCTGAACTCACTTTATCCTCACTAGGGTCACGGGGGTCACTGGGGGCCTAATCCAGCTACAATGGGTAAAGGCGGGGTACACCCTGTATGAGTCTCCAGTTCATCTCAGGGCTGAACATATATAGACAAACAATCACTCTCACATTCACACCTATGGACAATTTCAGATTAACCAATTAACCTATCAGTGCATGTGTTTGGATGGTGGGAGGAAACTGGAGTACCTGGAGAAAACCCACGCAAACATGGGGAGAACATGCAAACTCCACACAGAAAGGTGTGCATTTTTAAAGATATGCTATGGAGACATCACAAAGCTTCCTCTACACTACAATGTACAATAGTTTGTCCAGTGGAATGAAAGATGCAGGATGGCTTTTTAAAATGTATTTATTTTTTTTAATAGACAACACAAAGTTATGATCGGACAATGTTGAAGGGGTCAACCATCGGTCAATCAGTTATCAGTTAACAACCCTGTAGGAGGCCAACAGCAGGGTTTCCCCCAGAAATCTTACTAAGCCTGCTAGGGAAGTGCACTGGCAGCCCACTGTGTTTTTGTAAAAAAAAATAACAAAAAAGGTTAATATGAATTTATGACTATTATGTGTTATTGTAAGTCATTTATTAACAAGACGTACACCAACTATAGAGTCTAACAAAAGGGCATACTCTTTTAATGCAAAAAACAGTCATGCAATAGTCATATTTAAAAGTAAAATAAATGATTATTAATGTACTTGCAGTGGAAAACCCTCGGCCTGACTTATGAAAATCTAGACTGTCACTGATGTTAAATGTTTGAGACTAAATTAAAACTGAAATTGGTTTGTGCAATAGATTTATAAAGGAATCCAAGTTGTCAATAAAGTGTCAAGGGTGTGTTTGAACATTATGACCAGACAGATATGCATGCAGGACTGACAGAGAGTTATGTGACAGTAGTACCAGTGTTACAGAGTCCTGTATGGTCCACTTTTTATTTTTGGCTAAAACAGATACCATTAGTGACCCCTGTGGCTGAATATAAATCACCCTTCATTATAAAACTATTCGGCTGTGTGGGCCAACTATAGATCCACGTTTTCATCCATGAATCTGCTTTTATTTTGTCAATTCTGTGCCCACTACCCACCCACATTTCCTTTAACTTTACCTTTGCTCATACCCCAAAATATCAGCAGACACACCTATACTTGGAAGCTCTACAGAGCATCTTTAGTGTCACTAGTTTTAACGTCTATACATTTCTTTAAAATAAATAAACAAGTGACACTTTTAGCTTGGTGGGGGGGTGGGGGGGGGGGGCAGGTAAAGTCTGATGGCCTACCAGGGTTTTAATGCACCAGGGGAAACCCTGTATGCATGTATGTGTGTGTGTGTGTGTGTGTGTGTGTGTGTGTGTGTGTGTATATACGTCTCTTGTTATTGTTGTTTCTCTATAGGACAGGTTGTTAGTCATTTTCACACGTCTTTCACATTTTTAGTTTTTTCCTCCAGTTCAGATAATTATTTAATTGAATTGAAGGAAATTAACATAGATTGATCGATTACAAATAATTGATAGCTCTTTCAGTAGTACTTTCATGGTGTGTTTAAATTTTTAGAGAGAATGTTTTAAGAAACCACAGAATAAAACACAGCCACTATGTACCTTGAGTGTAGTTATTAAAATAAATGGTGTTAGCGGAGGCCTGGTCTGGTCCACTGTGGCACTCCAAGGACACAACCCCTTCATCTGAGCCAGATTGACATCTCAGCACCATAACACGCAGGAAGCAGAGATGATGAGTAGCAGTGTTAGAATAGAGCTGAAGAGCATTTGGGATAGAACGCTGGTGTTACTTGACTCCCAGATTTGTCCTCTGTCTGTGTTCACACAAACAAAATGACCTATTGTATGGAGATAAGAACTCAAACAATGCCTCCAAATACGTCACAGCATTTCTGCTTTTTACATGTCTGGATAATGAGTGACTGTCCTCTAGTTCAGGACTGTGTATGTATTAAATATGTGGTCCACGCCCTCTAACCTGAGCTGTTATTTGAAGGTGTCGCCTTAACTCTAGTCTATGATCATAACTGTTTTTTTTAATTGAACCCCATCTCCTGTTTGCTGCTATCAAGGTTTTTTTGATACCCCCACCCATCCCAGAGAACTTCTATACATCAGTCTGTTTGGGGTGGGTGATAGGGGCAACCCCCCCCCCCCTCAATTATTAAACCATTCCCGATAATGATTTCTTTCTTTCTTTCTTTCTTTCTTTCTTTCTTTCTTTCTTTCTTTCTTTCTTACACCTGCTGTGGTGTGGTATGCGTGCGAACCACGTCATCATAAAAACATTCATAAAAAAACTGGTAGCTGAATATGACACTCCCATCAATAACATCCCACTCAGAGACAAAAAAGATACTGCTCACAAGACTAGCTGTCCATCCATGTGTCCTGTGTGCAATACTTGTGGCCACATCCATGTAGTTAACTGGAGTGTTAGTCCTAGGGTTGTCTGCACAGATGCCAGTGGTTAGAGAAAGAAGAAAAATTCAAAACTAACTCCTTACGTTCGAAGACTGTTTGTGATGTTGGACTGATGGAGAATGTCCACATAGTAGGGGTGTGACGAGATCTCGTGAGATGTAATTTGGCGGGATTTAAAGTTGTGTTAAAATTCTGTTTCGTGATATTTGTTATCCAGCAAGGGTGTGTGATTTGCTGGGGACACCCCCCCCCCTTCTGGTTTTGGACATCGGGTTCGTTGGGGTCCACTGATGTTGCTGCCCATGTGCGTCCGGGCCCGCGGGTCTGGGATTCGACCTTAGCCAGTGCACTGGCCACTGTGGAGTTTCTGGGAGACCCTCCTGTGTTTTTAAGATCTGTCAGGTGGGTTGTCTACATTGCAGCTGTCCGTGGGTCAGTCCCTGCCCTGGCGATGCGGTTGGCGAGTCCGGGAAGTGGCAAAGTCTGAGCAGAGGGTTCTGTAAAGCCTGGAGCTGGTTGCAGTTCACTGCTGAGGAAATGCACCCCCGCTAGGTGCTCATTCGGACCTCAACGTCCATAGTCGAGCGCCAGATTTGATTTTGAAAAATGGAGAAATATATAATTTTATTTATTTCATTTTAACTTTTATCACATTTTATTTTATTTTTAATTTGTAGAGGAAGACGTTCATTAAAAGTTAATGCTTACAGAATTATAAATTACATGTACAACTCAGTAAAATAAAAGTCTTGTCCATTCATATCATTTGTAATTTAGTTTTCTAAAAATCCCGTCTTGTCTCGTGAGCTGAGTGTCTCGTCACACCCCTACCGCATAGTTTGCTGGAGTTTTGCTAACAGTGCATAATGCAGTATCAAGGTAATTGTGGATAGGATAATGGATAATTGAGAGCTATTTCTGCACTGTGAAACATTCTTTATGTTTATAACTTAGTAATGGTTGTCGGTCATAGTGTAGTGTGTTAATATAACAATGTGTATGTGTAGATTGAGGTGTCTATTTAGTCATTTCATGTAGTAGTGTCTGGTTAGCTATTTCTCATGTGTGTTAGGGTATAATTAGCAATGCTAATATAGTCACCATGTGTAGTCTTATAAAGGCACTATTGTATTTGTTTACTTATAGAAACCAATAAAACCTACAACAATTGTGAAGCACAAGCTTTTTAGGACCATAATCTCCCACCTGTCAACTCCACAAACTACAATAAATACCTGGAACCTGTACATCATGTCTGCATTTTAATCTGATACCCTACGGTGGCTTTGAAACATTTATAACAGGGATAATCAATAATGAACAAAAATACTGACGGTATGTCCATGAACTTAGGCTCATTCATATTTTAGAAGCTTTACACGCGCTGTCACTTTTAACTCTCATCAACTTCTGAAGTATTTCAGACTTTTCTATCAGTTCGGTCAGTCTGACTGATGCATAATTATTTCTTACTTTACATTGTAGTTGTGCCTTAACTGCTTCGTCTCCAGCTCTAGTCATTGTTTAATTTAATTGCGTGTTTCCTGCACAAGATTTTAATGTTGTTATTGGTCTATGAATAAAACATGGGTGTTGATCCTTTATGCTAGCTTCAGCTAGCTGTTTATTCACAGCTCATAGTCAATGTAGTCTGACATCATATTCTTGTTATCCACACGATCAGTAATCACCCCAGTTCTATCAGTGGTCTACTGAGGTAACACTGCCATCTACAGGTGACGCCTTTGTTAACACTTATCATAACAAAGCTCTTACTACTTTCCTCCTGCCGTTTCAAAATACTACCTAGCTTTCAGAGATTGTTCATACAATGTGCTTAGAGTTCACTCAAATTCAGTTCATGCATGATTATTATTTTTCAGTTATTTATAATTTATTTTTAATTCATTTTTTTTCTTGCCTCTTTCATATTTTTTGCCCTTTCAATGTTTTGTGCCCTTCCAATGTTTACAAATTTTACAATTTTTATTAAATTTCTGAATCTGAAGTCGCCCAATTAATTTTTTTGCCACAAAATGGGTCGGCCACGCCCTCTCAAAAGTCAAATTACATTATATGAAACTTGGTACACATATAGCCCATTGTAGGACAAGTAAATTATGTTATGTCCCTGCCCGAAACCTAACAGGAATTCAGTTATATTGGATGGAAGTCTGGACCCAATGTAACATTTGTACAGAATGATAAACCGAACACGATGATATGTAACTCATTAGATCACAAAATGGCTTTCTGATGCTCCCTACAATTTGAACTTTTTTTTAGTTTTTTTGACATAGTCAAATACAATTTGGCACACATATTCCTCTTGCCAAGTGGAACCAAAAAGCCAAGGAAGACACACCCCTATTTTCAGTCGTGTTGCCATGACAAAGCCAAAACCGTGCCATAGAAATGAATGAGGTTTTGGCAGAATCCCAGCCCTCATCCTTTCATCATCATTGTATACATGTACATAAACTACCATATATGTGGAATAACACACCATCATATATATTAAAAACATGCACTAACCAGCACTTTTGTCATTTGTTTTCTGATTAATCTTATTAAAGTATGTAAAATTTAGCACATTTAATGTCTGAAGCAGATACTTTATAAACATTTGTAGAGCAGTTGTATTGGCCAATGCCAATATTGATACGATACAAACCGTATACCCCGTTCCCACTGGTCAAAAAACCTATTTGAGCCTGCTAATAATAGTTTTTCTGGCGGCAGTGGGAACACTAGGCCCACGTCAACCCACTAGTTTACATGGTTCATATTAAATGAAATATATTTCCTTATACTTTGCAGTATCAAGTAAAGATAATCTAGGATGTACAGTGATTGTTTTTTTACATCAAATACTGACAACTTCCTGCTTCTTTTAACTGATACGATAACAAACAGTGGTTCCCACTCTTCACATTCTTTTATTGTTATTTCCAGTCAATCGTTCTCATTTTATTAATTATTTTATTGTTATTTCCAGTCAGTGGTAAAACAGTCAGTGGTGAAAATCACTTACATACATGTGGGATTGAAAGTTATCAAGTCCATTTTTGATCATATATTGGGCACGGCTCTGACAAGTTTGTAACAAAGCGGTAATTTTCAGATGTATAAGAGTGCATGCATCTCACAGAATGTTGGATTCAGTGCATGTTATGATGCCTTTTCACTTTTCACTGTCAGATGTCCTAGGTGGTCAATATCCCCAATACCCCCAGCGGGTGGGGGTATTAGTAAGCTCCACCTACTTTTTTCCTTGCAGTCATTCCCTGGTGTCTGTTGAGAGTGCTAGTGATTCAGCATCCTGAGCTGAAGCTGGTTGGGGCTTCATCAAGCACATGCACTTTATTCCTTCTCATAATATTGACATTCATGGTCCATTACGTTTAATGAGGCATTAGTGAACTGTTATCATATAATTTTTATTTATTTATTTATTTTTATTTTTATTGCATTTCTTTTCCTTTACTTTGACTCAGGCCATCACTGCTCTTATTGCGTAGGTTGGCTCTATCCAGTCAGGATAACAAATATAATAGACATGGAAAGGGGGAGGGTCTTGATATCGGTGTATCTAATTCTGCTTCGCTATTAGCAGTTGTGGTTTAGGGCAGAAATAGACTTACACCACAAGGATTTCAGCTGCTACTGATCTGTATCCAAACTAAATATTCTTCCATGTCCTGCCATGTCTGTGGTCATACTGGTTGGCATCACCCATGTGGGGTTAAGCCTGCCCACGGAATGCAGGTAACTCTCCCCCCAGTCCGTTCCCCATTGCAGCGAATCTGAAGTAGCATTAGCATCTACAAGACAAGATGGTGCCACAGTAGCTTGAAACTTGAAAAAATGTTGGAGCAAAGTTGTTCATGGAAATAAATCGTCAGTTTTTTCTAAGCGGTTTAAAACCCCTTCAGACCCTGCGTCCATTACAATGGACGTCACATGACAGTTTCTGTTTTCTTTACTTTTGCAACATTTAACACCACTTGATCCCTGAAGTCCATTTAAACCAATCAAACAGCAGTATAGCTTTGCTTGTTCCCGTATGAAACAAACCCACCACACAGAACAGAGGCATGGCAGTGCTTCATCCCACATGTCAAAGTGAGGATAATTTTCAGCAGTTTTATTCACCTTTATAGATGTTTGTGCCAAGGTTTAATAGTTTTGATATAATATTGAAAGGTGGAACATATGAATTAATGTGTAATTATTCTTACACAGGATTTTTCCAAACATTGTTGTTCATTACAATGGACAGTGGGTCTGAGACCATGTTGTTGTCAATGATGAATGACCTCATTACTATAAAACAATACTTCAGAACAAGAGTTAATAATCAGTTATAAATATTCCATATGCAGAATACACAGCCTTTGAAGTCCTTGAAGTGATTGGAGATGGAAATATCTCTCATATTGATATTTCTGGAAGTGATGAGGAAGATGGAGATGCTGATAGATTTCCAAGATAGATTACCGCCAGATTTCCAAGGAAGCAACAAGGTGCAAATGTCCAGACTGTTCATGAAAAATGTATGTCTACTGTGACAAGTCCAAGGTGGACTTCTGTTTTGTGTCACAGAGAAATCGTTTCAAAGATGCCCACAGAAACTAAGGCTAAAGTGACCGAATTTAGACATTTAATTTTTTTTTTGGTAAATTGTAACCAAACAAAAGAACAAAATAATTATGTTATATTTTAAAACAATTTGGACGTTACAAAAAAAAACATATATTGACCATTGAAGTTCATGCTCCATGTGATGTCAATGTGACAACGATGGTATTTTAATAGCTGCTGGGACCCAATGTCCATTAAAAAGGACAAAATATTTAACAATTAAAGAGTCTTGATTAAAAAGATTGATTCTCATTTCTGGTTGCATAGGGATGGGGAAAAAGTAAATGTATTTCTTTTCTTATTTCTCTTATACTTATGGTTCATTTACATTAATTCTTTACCATTGTATGGGCTGTTTTAAATACATCTAAAACATTTCCTGTATTGCAAATAAACATATTTATGACAGTCAATATTTTGAAGGGTACCTGCGAATGCCTGACAGGTAACCCATAAAATGTGTGCTGGATTTAAAAAAAAAAAAAAAAAAGAATTTAATGGGCACGGGTAAAATTAAACAAAATGAGTATGGATAGTGGGAAAGAAAGTCAGGGAAAAAACTAAAAGAAGTTTCATGGATGAAAATAATTTAAAGGACATTTAATGATGATAATTACCTCCGGCCAAGGAGGTGCTAAATGCGGGTCTGTTTGTCTGTTTGTTTTGTTTCTTTCAGCAGAATTACACAAAAAGTTCTGAATGGATTTTGATAAAACGTTCAGGAATGATAGATAAAGGGTCAAGTAAGAAACCATTAGCAATGACGGTCAAAGGTCAAGGTCACACTAAAGATCAAGAACTAAAACACCTCAGTAGTAATAGGATTCAGACAAGATAGAATCTAGCTTTTTTTGCATTCACATCGTCTCACCTTCGGACATCAGATGGGTCAACACCTATGGCTCGATCACATCACATTTTGACGTAATATGATGCCATATTAAGCCTTGGCGGAGGTCTGCTGTCTCTGACTGCCTTGTTTAATCTGGTTTGTTTTACTTAAAGCACTGAAGACGTTGTGGCTCAGAGTCACAGCATCACAATGGTTGATATAAAGAGAAAGATATCCTGTGGCGAATATAAAGTTTGGTACAATACAACCCTGAAGGCCAAGGTGGTGCATTACTTCCCTATCATCTGCTCAGGGAATTGTTGATAAAGTCGCTCCTTACGTGTTGTCTCTTCTGAATTTTTACATCTGCCACCAAGGACTGAATCTCCTGGCCTGATCATCGTGTAGTTTGTCCCTATGTGGAATAATGTACCAATATATTTACTGTCAATTTCCATTATCTGACAACAGTCTGACCAGTGTCTGCAGGGTTTATATGTCACTTTTTAGTATTGCTTGGAACCTGGTAGCTGCTCCACCAGTACCAATCAGGCCCAATCAGGACACAGAACACAATGTGTAATCACATGTTGTAAAAAAAAAATAAAATAAAAAATTGCACTAAAGAAATATGTGACATGAAAGTTGAACCATGTCATAGTGAGGGATCATTGTATTCAACTGTGGATAAAGTGTGGGCTTTATGACATTTTGACATCATTTACATTCTCCTTCTCATTACATTCCACATAGTATCCCAACTTTTTTGGATTTGGGGTGTTCTAAAATATCTTACTGGCGTCCATTTAAGCCTTGGAATGGGAACTGTTTGGACATTATGTGCAGCAAAATGCCTTTTACTTACTCAGAGAGCCAGTTTGGATGGCATAAAAAGCGGAATAGGCTCCCACAGAGTCAGGTGTACTGGATTCCACAAACATCTGTACTTGTAGATGGTGTCACACAATAGACTATTCGGTAGGAAGTCTTCATATTAACCTGTTTTAAATGTGTAATTGATACGATCAACTATGTCTGTGGACAGAGTTTGTACTGCACACAGTAAATGTACAATACACACAACTTTGTGGGAGCCTTTAGGTTTGTGCCAATATTTACTCACTTGTAGCTGTTGAGTCTGAGATGTAAAAAAAAAACATTTAGTGCAATGTTTTATTAGGCCTGGGATAGGTACTGTAGGAGGCTTTTCTTTCAAAACTTTATCTACTTTATAACGGGTAACAGACTTGGCAGACGTCTAAATTTTAAGCATTCTTTACATTGACAAAATTAGCTAATAGTAACTGTAGATTTAATGACAGTTACACAACTGAGTCTAAATGAGTTTATTTGGACAAAAGTGGAATTTACTATCCTTTGGCTTGACTGAACATGTAACAAACACAGATTGATTGCAGATAGGTTGTGTTGAATCCACTGTGGAATGTGTTTTTTTTTTTTCAGTAGATGTACAGTAGTCTGAGTTACACAAAACACCACATTTAAATTATCAGGTTATGCTGTACATTCAGGACAGTCCCCTAGAACTATAAGTTTTCTCTGAGTTTGTGTGTTGTGTGAGTTACAGACTGATGTGTGGAATGGGATGGAGTTACTAATAAATAACTTCAAGTCAGTATTTGTGAAGTGATTAAAAGAACATGGACATTTTATAATCCAATTCCGTGTATATATTGTGTTTTTTTTTTTTATCCTCGGCCTTCTCTGCAGGGCATTGTCGTTAGTTCATCGTCCGTCCATCTGTCTGTCTGTCTGTCTGTCTGTCTGTCTGTCTGTTTGTGTATCTATCTCTGTCCATTTGTTCATCTGTCTGTTCGTCTGTTTATGCAAAAACATTGGTGTGCACGGTTTTGAAAGTCAAGCACACTGTTTGGTTTTCTAGTCAGTGTCATTGATGACAGTGGGAAGAGTAAAGTTGCAGCGGTTGCTTTGTGACCAATTTACATACATTACATGTTCAATGAAGCCAGAGCATTAGTCCATCATAGAGTTACAGCTATTGGTTATTTTGGTAATTGATTAAACTGTTGATGTATTAGATTCAATTCATTTCAATTAAATGATTATTTGGATATGTGAAAAAAAGTGTCCTTTATTCCAAAAGGAGAAAGTGAAAGGATATGAAAAAAAAATCTATATAGAAATAATAGCAATAATACTAGCAATTATAAAAGTGTGTGTGTATGATCAACAAACCAGTCCAATAACATCTATAAACAGTCTGTCAGGTTAGTCTTCAACATATTTGGAGTCAAATTACTAAATTATACCAACATGAACCTAACATACAACTAAAATAACACACTCATATTTATAATGTTTGTGTTAAAGCTTGAAAAAAGTAAGTGATGGAGAAATGGAGAAAAGTCAACATATGCTAGCCTTTTTTTTTTTTTTTTTTTTTTTTTTTTGCTTTTTTGTCCTTCTTGGCTTCTGTTGTTTGAGTTGTTCCTGGTGTCATGTGCGTCACAATAAGTGTCCATGTGAAACAGAAGAGTGGAACCAATGTTCAACAGTAGAGAAATGACAGAAATGAATCGTCTAATTAGAAAATTGTAACTGAATAATTTCTCAACTTGAAAAGCATTCAGGCGGCACAGTGGTTAGCACTCATGCCTCACAGCAAGAAGGACCCTGGTTCGATTCCCACACTAGACCTTTTGGTGTTCTTCCTGTGTCTGCATGGGTTTAAGATAAGATATTCCTTTATTAGTCCCACTAGGGGAAATTCTCCAGGTACTCCAGTTTCCTCCCACCATTCAAACACATGCACTGATAGGTTAATTGGTTAATCTAAATTGTCCATAGATGTGAATGTGAGAGTGATTGTTTGTCTATATATGTTCAGCCCTGAGATGAACTGGAGACTGTATCCCACCTTCGCCCATTGTACCTGGATTAGGCCCCCAGTGACCCCTGTGACCCTAGTGACGATAAAGCGGGGTCAGTTGACGAGATAAAAGCACTCTGATAGCGCAGACCTCCGCCAAGGCAGACCACCACCAAAATCTAACCATTTGTTGATCTCTCCATCACCACCATACCCTGAATATTTCACCAAAATCATCCACTAGTTTTCGAGTTATGTTGTACACAAACAAACTAACGGCGGCAAAAACATAACCTTCTTGGCAGAGGTAAAAATCAATTCAAGTTGATTAATTGGTTCAGCTCTAGCCCAGAGTAAGTAAAGTATAATTCATCAGAGGAAAGGAAGTAGAAAATGGTCTTTGGAACAGACACTTGACCCTCCTCTTAACAAAGCAGACGATATCTGTAATCTAGGCGTAATGGCTAAAAGGAGCTGGGGGAGTGTCCGCCTGATAAGGATTGAGTATCGAGCCTACGAAGGCACTGAAGGAGTTCCCTTTTTCATGAGTTCCAGTACAGCAGGCACGAGGGTAACTCACAGACACATCGTCACTATTAACACCCAACTCCAATTTGGTAAGTAACATCCAGGTTCCAATAAAGCACATGTGTCAGACATGCATCCCAGGGGCCAAATCTGGTCCACCAAAGGGTCCATTCCAGCTGTGAGATGAATTTGTGATATGCATAAATTATACTGAAGATATTAACAACTTAGGATGTTAAAATAATTTTAGGCCAATGCAATATAAAGTGGGTCAGACCAATATTATAATGTCATAACAACCTATAAGAAATGTAAATCGCAAAGTTTTTTGTCTTTGTTTTAGTGTTTTTTACAAAAACTGAAAACTTGAACAAATATGAACAAGCTGAAATGTCTTAAGAGAAGTAAATGTAATTTTAATAATAGTCTGTTAAATATTTTTCGTATTTATAGATCTACTGTAATCTGCAAGTTGTGAATAAATGAAAAACTAAGCCAGAATATTGTTAAAATCATTTTATCTTTTGAATTTTCAGGTTGCTTATATTTGTTCAAGTTGTTCATGTTAGATTCATGTACAGACCATAGATGTTGATATTTTATGACAGAATCGTAGTTTTTTCACTCAAAGCAGAGGAAACCTTGACATTAAGGGTTGACCAATACATCGGCCGGCCGATATATCGGGCTGATTTTTTAGTTTTTTAAGCGTATCGGTTTGCATGTAGTTCCGACATTATTCAGATTTCATCCTATTATTATTTATATTATTGTTCATTTCATACATTTATTCACATATACTGTTAAAAGTACCCATGTAAAACATGTTTTTGCATATAAATGATGTGAAACAGGTCACCCTCGGAAGCTGACGAGCTTTTGAGAGGGGCCCAAACACACACATACACACACACACACACAAAATACACAACACATATAACATCCGATCCATCCCACTTTATATCATGTCCCCTGAGTTAAGAAGAGTTTGACACCCCAGCTAATAAAGGCTTATCTCCAGAAAATAAACACCATGTATTGCGGCTTTTCCTTAATTTAAGTGTTGCTTGTATTCCATACAGGTGAGAAGTTCATATCCTTGTAGTTGTTGCAGTAATGAATGCTATTATTCAGGGATTACTGAATTCCAGCTGAACAGTTCATATTGTAAGTGTGGTTGGTCAGCGGCAATGCCAACCAAAACAAGCAGCTTTTGACATGACTCAGTTTTGGTTGAAGACACAGACCTGTGACGGTGACTGAAACCCACACCGCCACAGTCAGCTGGGCTTCATCCCTTCATCCCCCGCAATGTATAGAAAGCAACATGTTTTTTTATTCTTTATTAAGCTGTGTGTACAGTACGGCCATAGTGTGTGGGTGTGTAATGGTGACTAATCCAATTTGCAGACTTATTCTGGATCACTAGTTGTCACTGAGCCCTTAATCTCTGTGGAGAGTGAGATCCTCACAAACTAATCTCATGCTTGTGTCTGTCCTGTGATCCTTGCGGCATAGTACTTTTTTCCCCCATCTTTCTATGAATGAATACCGGCAGTACCCACAACTATTCATCCTGCTCGGCTACATTTACAAGAAAAAAGCCACTGTTAAAGTGCTCTTTTGAGACGCGACCGATGGATCAGGGCTGCTGACAGTGACACGCTGAAGGGCTGGACTTGTGTTGTTGACCTAACACGGCTCCTCCTGATCCTCCTCCATCCATTCACTTACTTCAGAGGCTTGGCGTGTATGTTGCCGGGGGTTACGCTTGTTGCTGAGCACAATGTCGGAACACATGCAGCTCTCCCTCGCCTTGTGCAGGATTGGGTTTTACACGGTAAGAAAACAAGCACACATTGCTGTTGGTGTGTTTGACTGTAGTGGGGATGTGTGTTGTGAGTTGTGCTATTTAACCACGGTTCATGTTTTTGTGCTGTGTTTGGAAACAGATACTGACCAAGCGACAGCGGCTGCTTTACTGTTGCTTGGTCACAGAATGGAGAGTGGCTGAGTTTCATTCGAGTGGGTGTTGACATAATATTAAGGTGGAACAGGTGCGAACAAGAGATGTGAATGAAAACTGTGTCAGACTGTTAGCATAGAATTGAGAATATGTAATAAGAATAACGGAAGACAATCTTTTAGTCTTTGTTTTAAAAATCTGTTACCAGTAATTGACTTGGTTGGAGAGTTTGAAAATAACTTGATGTGTGAAGAAAAAATAAAGTATTTCCAAAACATTGAGACCAGGTGATTTTGTTAGAACATTAAGGTGAAAAGATGTTTAAGTCTTCAGCTATAGGCAAATCTAACACATTCCTGCTGAATTTGACACAGTTGTATTTTAACCATGGTGGATTAGCCATGTTGTGTATTGCCAGGTTAGACTCTGACCAGTTTGTGACGTGTTTCCAGTGAAACTCCTGACTCTGTCTTCTGTAACAGCAGTATAAACATGATGCCAATGATGCCCATTGAATTTATACAGAACCTCAGCGATGAGTCATCGCTTCATGCACATATGAAACGAATCGGCAGGAATACACCAGATGGCTGTATGTTTTTTATAACAGAAGCCCATTTTTTAATTGAATTCTTCTGAGGTATTTTTTATGATTCGTCTTGATAAAGGCCTTTCATTCCCGTACATAAATGTACATGGCTTTGTGTGAGCCTTCTCTATAGGGACTGTTTCTGATGTCTGTGATTTTATACTTAAACAGTCAGTGACACATGGTTGTGTGGACCTGTTGTATTAAAATATGGTTATGTTATAGTCTTATTGATGAATGATGAATGCTTTGAAGTCAGGAAAGCATTCAGGGAAAAATGTTGTATTTTTCAGACTCAACAGGTACAGAAGCAGATGAACCACAGTAGTGGTTTAGTTGTCCTGGACATGGACCTGGCCACTGTGTGTGTGATGGTTAGCAGATGTATGAATAATTGCATGGAAAAACAACCACAAAAAGCAACACTGGTTTTATTCAAAAGATGCATATGGAGTGACCGGTGCTTGTATCCTGTTTTAAACAAATAATGACAAGTATTTGTGTTTTTAAACAGTTAACATATATGTTTTTTTTCACCTTAAAAGGGTCATATATTCCTAAACCCACTTTTATTTGTTTGGTTCATTTATTTGTGTAGTTGGACCCTAGTAGTTCCAAAAGTTTGTATTTGAACCCTCCAGGTGTTGGAAAACTACCTTTATATTAATTTTGGCAAAAATCAAGTGGATTTCTACAACCTGTTTTAATTCCTGTTTAAATTCTTATGTCTATAACTAGTTACATCATGACACTTGTACATATAAGCTCCAGACTTTTGACAGTGTTCTAACATAATTGTTTGTCAGCAGCAGTGGTTGCAGGCCATACTGAAAATATATCCAAATTTCAAGCAGATTACCTAAAATGTTCGGTCGTTGGTTGAACTGGACAGAGTAGCACAGTCAACAACTTGAAAGGAGATGTGTTTGAAGCAGCTCATTTGCATTTAAAGGCCCAGTGCTCAAAATGATCTTTCTGGTGTTATTACTCAGAAATAGGTTGAAGGTTTGTTCTCTGGAGTTGAATTAATGAAGAATTCAGACCCAGGCATAGCATTCACAGTTTATCTAGATCACAGGGAAATGTTTTAACAGCCATAATTCCATAAAAAAAAAGCAAAATATCACTCCTCAAGGCTCTAGACTAACTTTTTGCACTGGTTGCACTGGTTTTTTTCTTAGGTTCACCAGTACAAAAGTTAGGTGCACCCAAAATTCCAACTGCATTGCCATTAACACCGCAGTTTTACATGTTCACTTTTTTTATTTATGTTTAATCATTGTCCATATAGACAATATTGATTTGTAAATGATTAATCAACAATTTTGATAACATAATATTCTTCATTTGGAGCACAGCTCTACAAGGAAGATTGGAACTTACTGAAAAGTGCTGCTATTGTTTAAAGTGAACTGAAATTTCAACCTAAAACATCTCAAGATATATATATATATATATATATATATATATATATATATATATAAAGAGAAATTCTAAATTAAAAGTGCCAGTGTCTTAAAGGCTTCAAACTGAATGTCTGAAAATCTGAACAGCTCCATATCTTATGGACTATCCTCCATTACGAACAGATGCCCCTCAGATGTACTTATGTCTTACGTCATTCAGTATGAGTGTGCGTGATGCACGTGTGATGCTGCAAATGACACTTGCAGAGGATAGCCGTTAGCATATAGCCGAGGCTATATGCTAACGTGTGTCAGCATGTTGACAACTAATTAGAATGTTATTAGAACGTACTTGCAGTTGGTCACTGCTCCTCAGCCCAGAAAGTACCAACGTTTTTTTTGGTTTAAATACATCATCAAACCGATAATCAACAACTAATTAGAACATTATTACAACATACTCGGCAACGTGCACGACTCTCAGCTTTCATGCACAGCTATGTACAACCCAAACGACGCCCATCTGCATGAACTGGGATGAAAATAGTGAGTCCCATCTCTTGTTGATCACTTGATGACTTGTAGAGGTGTAGACATTTTTTTCCTAAGGGCTGGACGCACCGATACGACCTAAAATATTTTTTTTTTGTCACACTTTTGAGAAATTAGGTCGCATGTATGACCAAATCGGTCGCACTCTAGAGCCCTGCTCCTTCAACAATGATCTTTTCTAACCCTAGCTAAACACTTTTTGTTCCTGAACAAGAGCCACACAATGAATCCAGTCACAATCACAGAATGTCAGCTTGTGCAATTATGTTGCATAACCACAAAAAAGGTGCAACTAATTTAAAAACCAAATGTAATTTTACAGACCTGGCACATATTCTACACATATCTGCGTATTACTTACAGTACAGATATGACCAGCTCAGTGAAGTTTGTGCAATTGTGGGGGTTAATATCAAAATACAAATATACATTACAAGGGAATAGAGAATCAATATCATGGTTTTAATTTTTTTTGTGTTAGTTCAGAGTCTACCTGCTGTTGAGAATAAACAAAAATCAACCAATACGTGTTTGACTGAAGTGTGACCCCCCCCCCCCCCCCCCCCACACACACACACACACACATACACAGACACACAACACCCGCCGCATTTCACACATGCTCCCCTTCCCTGCTGTGCGTGCATCCCCGTCTGTGGTTGGTCTGACCCAGGTTGAGCAGACAGGCTGGTCCATGGGTGGCACCCCGACAGTGGTGGCTCATCTGGCTGGCCCCGGTACAGTCGATCAGGACCTGAACATGAACCGGGGCTGTTAATAAACCAGGACTCAAACGTGCACCGGGGATGTGTAACTCATCACTTGGTTTGATTCTCTCCAGCTATTTTTATTTCATCTTGTGTTTTTGTCTTTTTTTTCTCTACCTCAACTTTTTTTTTCTCTCTCTCCTCCTCCCCTCACATCATGTAGAAGAGAGGGGTGGAGTCAGCTGTGGCTCATTTGCATGAAAGCATGAGGCACTAAAACCAAGTGTTTTGAAAAGATCTGTTTCTCCAGGTTGAAGACACTGCTGTATCTCTTCATCAATGCAGTATATTGACCAAAGCATGTGACAGACGGGTCACTGAGACACCAGGGAACTGTGTTCACTTGTGGAAAATGGGCATGATATGTCCCTTTTTAAAATTACCCTCTGATCACTTCTATATTACTTCTACTGTCCAGCACAAGTTTTGTTTTTTAGAGTAATGTTTTAAAACTACGCAGATGATGTAATATTCAGCATAAATATGTGTTTGAATTCTTTATTTGTCAGTACAATTCAAGGCATAATTTTGATCCTTTATTATTGTGCTGATATATTATATATACCTTCCTTTTGCTATTCTTTTTACAGTAGTTAGAATTATCTAATGAACTAAGATAAATGTATTTTTCAATGTGTTAAATAAGTTTAAGGTATTTGAATTTGTAGATATAATGTTTATAAATGTGCTGCATAAGCATTTCAAAACTTGTAAATATTCTCCCTTGTCCATCCTTTATTGAAACACTCAGCAAAACATTTGCTACTTTATTTACTTATATTTGTTTTGTAAAATAGACACCCTAGAGGACCAGCAGTGAAGATTCTACAGTTTTATGAAATTTAAAAATGCACTTTAAGGCAGGGTTTATAAAGTGGTTAAAATCCATGTACATTTTTTGTCCAACTAATACAGAGGTCCAAAACTTATGTTAAACATGTTTGCAATCACATCTAAAAGTGCTCATTATTCCCTGCAAAGTGAGGCATCATTCATCCTTTACCTTAAGCAGAAAAGTAGTAAGATTGTCTGTTATTGATTGGCCACCCCCAAATAACAAGAATAAAAGTAAATATTGGGTAGCCGTGGGTCATTGGTTTGAATCCTGCTCTTGTCTGTTGTGTCCTAGGGATGTGAATCTGATTGGATGTCGATACACTGCCGTACCGTGATACGATACCTTACTGATACAGGGAAGCCCCCTGCAGTATGATTCACACCTGTTCATGATGCAATGCCATTTATTAATGACTTGACAAGTGATTTGATTTAATACAAATAGAACACAAGTAAATCAATAAAACCAACTTAAAATGAAGATGAAGATACAGACAGAGGATTAATTTATTCCTGATAAACGGTAAATCCTAAACTTTAAAGAAAAAAAATTACATTTGGTTTTATTGTCATTCTCTATTTATACAGTACATTTATTGAGGCTGTCTCATTTTGGCCTCTGTCTGAATATCTCCTCTTCACCTGCTGTCTTACTTCCCTGCATGTTTGCTGGTTATTAACTGCACCTGCGCCACCCTGCCCCAGTGTGTTTCAGTAACAAGACACCAAACGATAACGAAGGTGGTTCAAAAACAACAAGTGCAAAGGAGATAAACTATGAAGTAATCGATGTAACCATGGGTTTTACTGATGCAGACATGCTAAGAAGGGTACATTATGTATTTAGTCAGTAGTTGAATCTGATGCACACTGAAGCACCGCTGCAGTCGTATTACAAACATTTGTGTTGGACCAATGATTCAAATGAACTCATTTCTCTATCCCTACCTAATATGTCCATGGACAAGACACTTCACCCACCCCACTGTGACTCACACTGTATAAATGTTTGGTGGTGGTCCGAGGGGCTGTGGGTGTAGATTAGTGATCGACTGATATGAATGTTTTTGGGCCAGTAGTGACACAGTTTTCTTTTTACATCAGCCTATGCCGATGACTAATAGAGGCCGCTGATATTTCCAAGCTGATATTTGCAGTCAATACTGATTTTTTAATTTTAATTTTAATATTTTATTTTTTGTTTTCAATACAGTGTTCTGGTATTATTTAGCCCTTGTGTTGTACTTCTTCTGTTGACTACCACAACCTGCTAGCTGCTACTGCGATCCTCTCATTATCTGATAAAACTCAAGTTCATGACTAGAATACCAATTTGTACAACCATAGACACAACAGCCAGGCATTTTGGTACTGGTAAAGTTTTTATCTTCATTGCCTTCAGTCTGTTTGCAGTCTGTATGAATGGGGGAACAATACTACTTCTGTTGCAAAATGCGCATGTATGTTTTTTTGGCACTTCCGGGTAAAGGGGTCTATGCTATATGCTATGCTGTAGGTGACAAGCTCAAATATAGAATACTAATTTTGAATGCTGCATTCCTTCTATTGTGTTTCACTTGGAAAGAATACCATATTGACTTGCATTGCACGGTGGCCGACAGGGACGAATACACCGCATCGACAAAATGCTGCAAACACATGAAAGATACACAACCAAAAAAACCCCCCCCTCGCCTGTCAAAGTTGGCGAGCGCGTACCGTAGTCCAAATTATTAACGAGTTTTACTCTCAAATGAATCAGCCACTGGTTAACAGAAGTAGTTAAAACACATCAATAATTATTATTTATTATGAGGTAGGACATGTGTGTGATTCAGGGCACATGACAAAACAGATATGATTTTAGCATTTTATTTCCCATTGAATACCATTCATTAATTTTCCAATCTCAGGCCCCATGAGCCTCCCGGAAGAGACAGAGACTTAAGCTCCCCATACGTCACATTGTTCGTTGCTGTGATTGGTCATAGCGCTGGCCTATTACGTGCAGAGCAGTTTGAAAGACAGCCGTTCATCCCACCCATACGCTTAAGCTCAGTCTAAGGTACACTTGGTCAGATCCATGAGGAGATGTCCTGTCTTTGTGAATGTTGGTGGGGGAAGTAGATTTTTGAATGTGTTCCATTCAATATTGTGATTTTTAATTTTCAACTTGTGGTCATTATGTTTAATGTATGTATTTATATTATTATTCGGTGAAATAACACATTTAATTAATCAAAATCAACCCATTCAATATATTGAAATTGTTAAAATAAAAAAAAAAAAAAACTGAATTGAATCCAAACTGGTGTTGCATTTTCATTGCGCCTTCTGAGTGTGTGTGTATATATGTATTTACAAAAATGTATATATGTATGTATGTGTGTATATATATATATATATATATATATATATATATATATATATATATATATATATATATATATATACATATATATATATATACATATATATATATATATATACATATATATAATTTAATGGTGATGTTTGTTTTGGTATATGATGTTTGGTGTGGTGGTAAGGATTTTATTGTGGTACTGTGCCACAGCAAAACCTATACCAGCAGAAACACTGTAGTCTTGAACACATTTTTGAGATGGAACTAACATACAACTGTGTCAACAATAAGCATCTGTGTGAAACACAACAGTGAAACCAGTGTTTAACAACAGAGGAAATGAAGAAACAAAGCTTCAATTCAGTAAAATTGTAAGTATTTTTTTCCTAGTTGTAAGTGACTAATGGTGTCAGCTCTGTATATGTAGGAGTGACAATAGTGTCTGGTCTGCAGATGTTGTTACTTTGGGAGTGGTTGGTAAGCAGTGGTCATTGAAGGATGAGGGTGTGCTCAGTACAACCATAACAGTGAACTATGATGATGGCCCTTTGTTAGAAACTTGAGTCAGTTTGTTTTGTCAGAAGATCATGTGGATGTAAAACCAGTATCAATAAGTATGAGGCATCCACACACAGAGAACCTCAAAGGCTGATGTATTTTTATTGGCCTTTTTGCACCAAAGTTGAAGCCCCTGAGGAGCCGTTTGCCTCGTGTACTGCAGTGTCTAACAGTTTTAGGATGGAATACTGTCATCTAGGTCCAGTATAGTTACTTATCACAACAAATGTACAACTTTGTGAATCTTATTGTCTTAACAAAACAAAGCACAACAAAGCCTGATTGTGATTGGACCTTTCTGTGTGAACTGTGTTCTGACACTTCAGACTGTCCAGTGTTCCTGCTGATGGCTCTGTGAAACCATCCACTCACACTTTACACACTCAAAATAGCATAGCAGTCGCCATATTTAACATTTACTAATAGGAATATTTTGTGTGACGTCACCACATCGCCTAGTAACGCGCGCCACCATTTCAAAAAGGGGAAAACAGCATAGCAACAATAGACAAATGGCTCTGTTACAACATCCTACGACTATTTGATAAACTTCTGCCCTCTGCAAAAGGCCAGTATGAATGGAAATTAGCAGGGATCAGACTGGAGAGTTGTCCGTATAAATTACCGGCAGGTTCTTGACAAAATGACCCCATGATGTGACCTAATATCAAGTGGCCAGCCACCTACGAGTATTTCGTCGAAAGTCCTGGCATATATATACACAAGAAAAAATTTGAACTTATAAGAGCCTGGAAGCATATGTTTTGTTTGAAGTAGGTTACATAAATTTATTTGAAATACTTCTTTGCCCCTCACTCACCCAGCCTCCAGAGCACTCCACGACTTAAGTTTTACTTTCACTTTGATTTCAGAATCCAGGGCTTGCCATCATCTGGAGATATTATTCTTGGCGCCTGAAGCCATGCTGCACGTTTTTCACCCTTTTCTGTTGGTACATGGAAAAAGACAGCTTCTCTTCCATCCAAACATGGTTATTGCACCTGAAGGCTGCACAAGATTTGGGTATTTTACACCAAGTTTTAAGTGTGCAGGACGGTGCAGTGCAGTTCACGCAGTGGTGGCTACACTTTTGTTTTCCCCTTTTACTAGGGGAAGTGACGTCACTGCGAAGCTATGGATCTCTATTGTCACTCATTTAGTTAATTTATCACATTGTAAGGGATGGGACTCTGTGTAAAAAAAAAAAAAGAGAAGTTTCTCTTAGAAAATGTTGAATTTATTCATGTGTCTTCTAGTATTCAGTATTCTTGTTTAACATTCTGTGCAACAATTGCATAAAAAGACATTTAGAGATATTTTACCACTCATTTCAGTTTCCAAAAATCTGTGGCATAGTTGTCATTCTGAGTTGAAAACTTTTCTTCATGTTATGTTCCTTGAATATGAAGCTGTGTTAGTGGAAGAAACACACTGTGACTCTAAACAGAGTTCATAATGCTATTGATTGACTTTGGGGTTGCTTTGTCTTCCTTTGTGGGTGTTTGGGTGCAGATTGAGTCATTGAGATGAAATAGTCTTGTGCAATCTAAAATATAGATATCTGATATTTTATATGCAGTTCGTTCTGGTTTGCATTGCACACACCTTTAGTTCAAACAGCTAGCTTTAGAGCAGGGGTGTCAAACTCATCTTAGTTCAGGGGCCACATTCAGCTAAATTTGATCTGAAGTGGGCCAAACCAGTCAAAAAACCCCTCAAAAAACTTAATAATATATAAATAATGTCAACTCTAAACTTTTCTCTGTTTTAGAGCAAAAAAAAGTACAATTACTTTCCGAAAACAAATAATATTAGGCTTTAGTTGATCATTTACACGATACATTCTAACTTACAGATCACAGTGGATCTACACTAAATATTTAGTAATAGGCTTAAATTTGTACTTATCTTAAGACATTTCCAAGTTTTCATATTTATTCTGAATTTACAGATTTTTTTAGTGAAATTATACTTTGTTTTAGTGTCACTAAGTAAAAAAGATTTACATTTACAAAGAGAAAATGTTGAACGAAATTAATGAAATAAAATTAATATTTTTTTAATTATGAGACTGAATGGCTCTGAATGTGGACCATGAACAAAAATGATTTATATCTTAGTGTAATTTTTGCATTTCATAAATTCATCCAAAGGGCCAGATTTGACCCCCGGGCCACATGTTTGACAACTGTGCTTTAGAGGATCTTATTTATGCGAACATATGAAACACAAAGTATCCTGGAACTGATTCGATGTGAGTTTCAATGGAAATTGCAGTTTGGTTTGTTGAGTTCAGGGACATTAAATGGACATGTGCTGTGGCTACCATAGCTACTGCTCTTTAGACCTTGTCCTAGCAAGATGCCGTAGCCATTAAGGATTTAAGTGATTGTATTAGGCACTTCACAGTCACCTCATTATGTTATTAATGGAGTGGAAAATGGCTGCTTCACTGGCTTTGCTGCTTCAGACCCCCAAATCCAGACTACGTCATTCAGAGTGAGACTTTCAGTGCTTGATTTGGAAAAGCAAGTGTGCGTTGTCAGAATATGTGATTCCAGGTGAAGTGCACATAATGGGAGGTACCCGAATGGCTCAGACAGCTCGGATTCTGCTGCATCAACTCCATGCAGTTTGTTTTGACAAACAAGTCTGATAAATGTTTGTCCTCTGTTCATAAACTGTGAGCCACTCACCCCCACCCACTTACTTTTCCATCCACATGACATTAGTCGTTGGCCTCCTCCCTGTCTTTCAGTTTTAAATTAGCTTAGTGATCGAGACCTCTGTGCCGAAGACGAATCTTTTACGCTTCCCAGACAATGAATCATTTATAGGTTTGATGAATATTTTTAATGGATCTGACACACAAAGTAACAGCTTACTTTAATTTTTCTTCTCAGTGTTAAAATGACTGTCATTGATTCATGAAAAGTCATGGCAGGTTGAATTGTATAATGATCATTTCAATCATTTCTATGAGCTGACAGCCTTCATTGTGATGTGCATTTGTTTAAAAAGCACATTTCCTTTGTCAGGATAGTGGACCTGAAGTGCACTGGTGTAGCCCATTGTCTAACAGAACAGCTCTTTTGCTAGATTTGTTCTGCATTCTTTTTTCCACTAGATAACTGCAGGGTCAGGCCACTTTGGCTTCAAAGTTCAATAAGACCTCTTCCCTGAGTGAGGGGAAAATCTGAAACACCACCAATGATTGACCATGGTAGTTTCAGCTCTGAACAGTTCAATGTGCAAAATGGAAAATTTTGCTTAAAGGCATAATATATATATATCTTTTTTTTTTCAAATATGTTTAACACAACACCAAATATATTTTCCAGATCTTGCAAAACATCAGTCCAGTATTGTTGAATTTTAGAATATTTTGTAATTGACTTGTGACAAAACAACCTCATAGATGCTTTTGTCATTCTAGTCGGTTACCTTTAGGTCCAGATCAAGTAAAAGTAAACATTAATTAAATTATATACAACTTTCACATTCTATCAATTCCCAAATAGGCAAAGTTTTTTGACCTTTAAGAACTGTATTTCATGGAATAGTTTACAAAATTACAGTGTCACTTATGCTTATATCTGATTATGTACAGTTACACTTCTGACATATATGTAAATATGATATTAAATTTAATTTTCTCGCTTTTATTAGTGATATTTTAAGTATGTGAATTTGTAGGAACTAATTGAATATAAAAAGGTTATATACAATACAATAATTTGTCAAATATGTGTTGATATTAGCCTAATATAACACTGCAGCTTTAATATGGATATTAAATAAAAGCTTATTAGCATATTTGTGGTGTTTTACTTCCAGCAAAGTCTTATTATAACACAGAACAAAGATACAAAGTGATGTCCCTGTGTAACAACTTATTTGTGTTCATACAAACCTATCATTTAAATATTGTCATCCAATATTGACCATAGATGTAGTTTAACATCTGAGCTGAAGCCCTATTTTTAATTTAGGATTAATTTCTTATGAGAACAGCATGTTTTGTAAATTATGATGAAGTCAAGGAACATCACAGATGGACAGTTCACTAGCTTTTGATCCCTAAGTTTTGAACCAGATAAGCTTAAGACAAATATTACACATAATTGTAAAGGTCTAAATGTCATGTTAAACACACTCAAAAGCAACATTTAATTTAAATATGTTTACATGAAAAATCTCGAAAATTACTGTCACAGATGAATGAAAAATTAAGTCCTTTTTTTAAAAAAATAAGAATTACAAAGTTCTCAAATGTAAAGTTCCTCTGGCATTTTCATCGTCATATTTATTCAGTTTACACCTTAAATCCTCTATTTTACAGCCTAATAATTAATTAGAGGGGAAAAAAGGATCAAAGCTAAAAAGCAACAGTTTTGAAAAAGGGCAGTATCATCAATAGACAACAAAAGTCAATAGCAAAGGAAACATTTTTATTTCAATTATCAATATCATATAGAATTTTATTACAATAGTTAATGATTTTTTTTTAACAATTATTACAAAATACAAATAATACTAACATTATATTCAAATTGTTTGTAGATATATACATATATTAATTTTGAACACTATGTGTTATTAATATGACATAAATTATAGAAACATACATTTATATAAATATAAATGTATTTGGAAGAAATGTAGTTTATTTATGATAGTTTAGAAAATAAACCCAGAATTACAGCAAAAAAACTGTCATTTTATAAACATCAACACTCAAAACTCCTCAAATGTTTTTTCCTCACAAATTTTTTGTCATTTCAAAAAACATTTTTCTGAAAATATAAGTCATTACCTTTCGAAGAATATAACTGGTGTCAATTGTATTTTAATTAAAATTTTTTTGACTAGATGATAACTTTCCCTTGACACCGTTTTGTGTGTGTCACACAGCAGTGTTTTAAGTATTTTTACCCCAACATTTTATTTCTGTGAATTTTAACGTATGTCATGTGAAAGTACTTACTGAGACCTACATGTATTAAACCTTAAAGTTATTTATTGTAAATGCAGAGCCTATTGAATATGAAATGTGTCCCTGTGTCACTGCATGATCTGACCCTTTTGTCATTCAGGAGAGGCGGATGTTGCATAAACCCTTGTGTTTGTGTGTGTGTGTGTGTGTGTGTGTGTGTGTGTGTGTGTGTGTGTGTGTGTGTGTTTTAACCAGATAAAATCACATTATGATCAAGATCTCTTTTACAAGGGTGTGACCTGACCAAGAGATCAAAGCAGCACACACCATCCCATAATTAAAAAGACGTTTAATGATCAGCAATGACTATCCATTTAAAAAAGGTAATGATCGTAATAGCACAAAATAATAAGAATTTCTCTACATTTTCAAATGTGCGATGTAGTTTACGTCACCAGCTTTTCAAACTGATTCTAAATTATTAGAAAAAAAAAATTTAATTAGTAAATATGTGAATATGTCTTTGATGGCTTCCTCAAAGGTTTTTGTGTTCTGTTAAATATACGCAAATATATGTATATTTGACAGATTATGGAATCATGGATCATTTGCATTAAACATGGTATTAAAATAACATTATAGCAGCAGTATTTCATTCTAGGCCAGTCAAGAATAGAATTCCTGATTCTGAATTGGGCCGGCCCAGTATGTAGTATGTAGTTCATTATGAAATAGTTTGACAGTAATTTAATGACAATAACTGGCTCTCATTCATGGATAAGTTGTGTTTTTTTTACTGGTAAAGTGTCCTCATGTGGAAGTGTAGCGTCCACAGTGTCATCTAGACTGGCAGTATGAGTGGGCAGCAGAAGTATACATTTATTCAGAAGCTTAAAACAGAAAACAGGATATTCTTTTGGACTCATGGGAGGCTGTTATAGGGACAGCACTGTACCAAGGTGAACAACGTTTAAAACTGTACTGTCATTTCACAACTATTATGGGAACTATACTACATGAGTAAGGTGGGAATTGTATTTTCAAGTAGGGGATTGTCTATTGTTTTGCAAAATTGGAATTGTGGTTTGAAAAATGTACATTAGATTAAATGTATACAATGTGAATTAGGGCTGAGTGATTTGGTGTAAAACAAGTATGGGAATGGGATTGTTCCAAATTTTTTTCTTCAGAATTCAGGAGCCCTTTCGGGCCTTGCCTCCACATTGTTTCCATTGTTCTATGTTTTGTATTATACAACTAACAGGCAGTAACATCTTCAGGGTGAGTTTGGAGACTAAAACATGAGGTCACAGTTTCAGTTCTTAGAGGAAATGCCAATGTCTTACCTTGGAAACCCTTGGAAAAAAAGCCATCCTGTTTTTAGGAAGAGATATTTTTAACTTTGAATGATGTATAATCCACTTATCTGGCACAGGCATCGTCCCACTGATCATATCGTAACATGGATGCAGAACTCTATGTTCATTAAGCACATATTCTGTAGGTCAGAAACAGTACACAGTGCTACTTAATAATGTCATGTGATAAATTGAGTTTATTTCGGTACTACTCACTAAACGCTCTATTATGCCAAAGAAAAGGTTCTGCCCAGTACATAAAGTGTTCTTCCCACAGTATGTGATTGGCGTATATTTCGAACCTGCTTCCGTCCTTTTGAAAGGCAGGATGGGAGCAGCCATTGCCCCATCCTGGACCATAAATATCCCACACTTCAAAATAACCATACAACCTGGTGGGATGATGATGATGGAGTAATGACCAAGGGTCACTTAGTCACTATCAACTACTACCGTTTCCTAAAACATGGCCACTTTGTTTGTTGCATCAAGGACATTTTGGGAAGGAATTTGGCTGTAATTGTTTGGGAAACGGCAAAAGAATAACTTCCTGTTTAAGATGGATTGGCCGACGACACAGGGTGAAGTCTGTGTGTACAATGTATACCAGGAACCTCATTTCTTTTTGGACCCAGTGAACCACAGTTATGTCAAATGTTTGAATATTCGCACTGAGATCCTTCATAATACACAGATCTGTACTATTTACAGTGAGTTCTGCCTGAAATATGTCATACACCTACTAAACATTTCCAAAAATTATGATTAACCTTCCAATATCTAGGTGAACATATTATGCACAGTTTATACTCTGTTATTAATATTACTTTTCCTAATTTGTTTAAGGGTCAGAATTAAAAAGTTGTGAATTATTGCATGATTTTTAAAATTCAGACGCATCCACTAAAGTCAGCACATTTTAAACTAGATCACTTTGAAATTTTACATTGCGGTAAATGGAGAATATATTTCAAAGTGACCCAGAATCCATGATCTCTTCTGGATCATCATCAAACTCTAATAATTTGTTCCTTGTGACAGCCCCAACACGTCAAGAAATTTTCATCAAGATCTGTCCATAACTTATTGAGTTATCTTGCTAACTAACAGACAGACAGACAAACAAACTCTGGCAAAAACATTACACTCATCAAAACATTGTAATCATGTTAAATTCCTACACAGGAATGTGCAACCCCCTGGTCCTTAAGATGGAAAGTTTCCCTCTTCCAGTACACCTGATGGTTGTTATCAGGCTTCTGCAGAGTTTGATGATAGGCCGATCATCCTAATCAGATGTGTTGGCAGGGCTCTAGACTAACCTTTTTTCTAAGGTACACCAGCACAAACATTAGGTGCAACCAAATTATTTCGACCACATTACATTTAACGCCACAATTTTACATGCTCACTTTTTTTTTTCTCTAATCACTGTCCATACAGACACTATTGATGTATTGTCAATGTCAAGTTCTTTATTTGGACCACAGTTGTACAAGAAAGTGCTCATGCTTAAAGTGCTTCAATGAGCTGACATGTAAACATAAAACATCTCAAAATATATTAAATAAAAAGAAAATCTTAATTAAAAGTGCCACTCTTAAAGGCTTCAAACCGATCACCTCAATATCTGAACAGCTTGATATCTTATGGACTATCCTCCATCGTAGACACATTTCCCTCAGATGTCCAACTCTTGTCATTTGGCCTTGTGTGAACCAGCTTCCCACTCTCTCTCTAGTATCAAATTCTTCCAGACTTGACCCCTCCACACTAATTCTTATCAGGTCCTGCACTGTGTAAAGGGATGCTCTTGTGTCTGATTGGAGCCCCTTCTGTGCTGAGAATGTGAAATGCGTAATACCATCCATCACTGGCAGTGGCAGTACGCAAGTGCTGAAGTTTAATTTCACACATTATTTTACAGAAGAAGAAGATGGTGTTTTACTGGAGGTGTCAGGCTGGAGACCCAACAAGAGATAGACATTCTCTGTCCTGATTCTGTCTCTGTTACAGTTCAGAGGCTGGACATAACACTGTCTATATGTGGCATGAATTTTTATTAAATCATTATTATGATTTTTTTTGCACCGCTGTATTTTTACAATGAATTTGTCCAGTGCAACAAACACCAGAACACACTCTTCTTTAGCAGGCAGCTGTGGCTCAGTTGGTAGAGTGGGTCATCCAACAATTGAAGGGTCGGTGGTTTGCATCCCGGCTCTGGCTGTCCACATGTTAAAGTGTCCTCGAACAAGACACTGAACACTTAGAGGCCATTTACTTGAGGACGATTGTGGCTAAATACAACAGCATATTTTATCAGAAGTGCCGTATATTTACACAAAGCCGACGCTGTCAGGTTGTGAATACGCACAAATCTGAAGACTCCTTCCAGAGTGGGGTGTATTGAAGACGCGCTGGGTCGCATCTCCATCTGAATAGAAAAATACGCACATGTTAATGTTGGAGGCGCCTTCACGTCACATATGTTCACGTCACATACACTTTCAAGTTACATTCATACGCTCAGCAGGTAACGCAACAAACATGTGGGACCGCCTGGATCCCACAGATCTTCCAGCGGCACTAGCATTAGCATTAGCAGCTCTAGTAAATGTTCAGTTATTGTGCAGACATTACACATATACCATAGCCGAGTAAAAACAGGTGTACAATTACATACGTCAAAAACAGAAAAGGACATGTCGGTGGTCTATCACAGTACCAGCTACCGGCCTGACGTGCATATCCAATTGTATTTTGCCTACTATTGTGTCTTCGTATAAACAAGGATAAAATGCACATATAGTATATTCCATTTACCATTCTTTAGTACCATGTCAATATGAATGTCACCCACTTAAACCCCAGACTGCACCTATGTATGGCGTTTTAAATGTTTCCCAGCACACTTGTGTTCAATGTGTAGACGATGTGTGCGTTGACTATGAACTGGGCCATCCAGTTGCGAGACTTTTTTCTTTGAACAACTGGTTGCACTGTTTGGACCTCAGATTTTTTTTGTTGTACCAGTGAGAAATTAGGTTGCATGTGTGACCAAATTGGTCGCACTCTGGAGTGCTGGCTGGAAGACGGGTACATGTCAAACATACTGGGTAGTAGCTCTCCAGGACTACGGTTGCAGACCCCTGAGGAAGGGCCTCTATTGGCCGCATACTGGACAGTTAACATAATTCTAAAAGGTAGTATTTGCACAGCTACTGCAGCCCATGATATTTATAATTACTAGTTTTTTTTTTTTAAACTTTTGCTCTGTGGAATCACTTCATTTGTCTCTGATGTATATCGATGACACGACTATTCATCTGTATTGTAAACAGTATGCTGTTGGCCTATATTTTAGTATGCCTTTGGATCTGAACCTAACCCAGTGTGCTTTTGTTGCTGTATACCTTGAAGCGTCTCTATCCTACAATAGTCTTTGTCCCCGTGACACGATGAGAACCGATTGTCACACTGAGCTCAGGCTCTGAAGCACAAATTGGAATATGCTTATCCTGGAGACATTGTAATACTTGAGTGGGTTGCATATTCCTATTGTAATGTAAGCTGGAGGGCCCCTTTCTTTTGCTTTCAGTCTTGTTCTTAGGTCATTGTTGGTAGAGGTCGACCAATATGGATATTTCAGTGGGCGAAGCTGATGATTTACAGAACAAAACATATTTGTTCTGTGTGATAAAATGTAGAAAAAATGTGCAATACATCCCGTATGTCCAGATGTTGATGTTATTCTGCATGTCAGGCACTGAAAGAGTTAGCTTTGTATCTGGAAAAAGATCAGACTAAAAATCTATATATACCGTACCTTTTCATACAGTTGTTTCTTTTCTTTTATTCTTTCTGAAGCCAACCTTGGTTCAATGAGATCAACCATTATGCAGACAAATTAAACTATTTGGATAATTTAATTTAACACAGTAAAATCACTGCCACTGTGGCGGCTGAGAGGGTCAGTGGCTTTGTGTCCCTGGCTCATCTGTAGACCTGTTGCTATGGTCCTGCTTCTCTGCATCATTATTCAAATCGACTAAATTGATCCTGAAGAGTTCGATCGAAATTGATTCTTAAAAGTTGACAACAAATTTGGCAGGTGATTTCTGTCTCTCGCTGCTTCTCTCTCTCCACACCTATCGCTATTCACAGGTAAAGTACCCAGTGCCTGAGTGGCTATTCAGAGGTAAGAGTACGCCCTATTCAGCCACAATAGCCAATCAGCCATTAGAGTATTCAAATAACAAAGAGTCTCTGAAAGGCCTGAGTCTCCAGTGGGTGAAGTCACTACACCAGATGCTTGAAATATAACCTGCTCTGAGCATGCTCATGCTGTGGCAAAAGAGCAGAGGGAATGTTAGCAAATGTTGGAAAAGTGGGAAAATGCATGTTTTGGCAAAAGTGATGAGAGGAGGAACTATTTAGAACCTGGTTAAAACATCAAGTTATATACAAAACTATATCTGCAGTTGGACAGTTCATACCTAAAGAACCATGTTGTGTTTTTAGATTCAGATATTTTTTTTTGATAATGGTTTGAATATATTCAAATGAACAGTTGTACAATGTCACATTTCATATTAAATCTATTCACAATCTGCTTTCTGAATAGTCATTAAGTTGGTATCTTTTGTACATGGTGTTGTTTAATTTCTTTTATTATATAGCAGGGGATTGGAGGGATTTTGGGGATATACCCTTGCTGTCAGCCATGACAGCATAAGCCTTTTTATTGATGTTTTTTTTTTTTTTATGTATCCTTATACTTTTATACTGTTTGCAGTTGTTTCAGTTCAGTTTGGAATAAAGGACAAGTTGTTTGTTATTTCCAGACATGTTTATGTTATCAATTCAAATAATGGTTTCATTTAATGAAAGTTAATAAATTAATTGGTTACAAATATAATTAATTCCTGCAGCTTTTCAAATTTAACTGTAGTTTTTGTTCTCACATCACAGTCATCAATAGCGAGGGCGAGAGGATGTCGCCCCCACCTTTGTCATGTGAAGAAGACAATTACCCCCCCCCCCCCCCACACACACACACACACACACACACACCAAGACAAAATGAAGGACATCCTATATAGATCAATGGGTGAGATAAGATATTCCTTTATTAGTCCCACTAGGGGTAATTACTACTGAATATGTTGTGGGACACTGGGGTCCTGGCATGAGTTCTAACATCAGTGTCATTTAGCCCATAGTGTCACTTCCATTTTAATTCCATATAATCTACCTGCCCTAACTTCACCTCTGGTCTAAATGCATTATTCATATGATCAGGGACATGTGTGACTTTTAACAGTAGTCATGGAAATTTGTGCACGTTTGAAAGAATTATATGGAATTAACATATAAAAAAAGACATGATGCATACGTTTTTATTCCTGTTTTAAAAGTGAATTCCACTTTAGGATGACCATGTAAACACCTAATTCCAGTTGAAAATGATCATTCTAAATAGATTTTTTTTTACTTTATTCTAATTTTTCAGTTTATTATTACTTACTTTATTGTTATATTTTATTTATTATTACTTACTTTATTATTATTTATTTGACTTTATCCTGAATAAAGTCAATAGTTTATTCCAATTTTAATTTCACATTCGTTAATTCCCCTGCCATGTAAATAGCAAATTCCGCTTGAACATTATTCCTGTCGTTCTGCACATGCTCCTGGTCGTGTCACGATGACGCACATATTTCACGTTGATGACACACATATTCTGCGCTGTCGGCATCAGTATGTTAATTCTTATCGTTGATTCAGTGAAGCTGTTGCTTTGTACTATAATTACCACACAAATAAATTCAAACATCACATGTAGTATCTGGTCTAACAGGTTGGTAGTTGAAACAAACACAAAACAGGAAGTGGATGCAATCGTTTTCTTCCAGTAGACATCCAGACATTAAGCGTCCATTCTGTCCAATCAGAACCCTCTGTCCCTCCAGTTTTTAAAGGCCAATTAACTAGAGCAGAATACACCTGTTTCTAATGGAAACTTTGATTCGGAATTAACGTGTCCATGTAAACACGACAGAAATAGTGTTAATTCCGAATTATTCTAAACATTGAAAAACATGTAAACGTAGCCACTGTGTTTTTTTCTTACTTTAGAAGGATATTTTATAATAGTGGTGTGTGTACTTTGGGGTACCCTAGAAGTGATATGTGCTTATAGTGTATCTGAAAACTGCACCACACCAAAAAATGATTTCAGCAGCCACCACTGATGTGAGCATTTATTCACATTTTTGGGCTAATTTTCCAGCACGTCTCCATCTTTTAAACCACTTAAGATCAAGAAATCATCTCCAAACATATAAGTTATTTTTTCGTGCCTTCAAAGCACTGGGCTTTTCTACTTCACGTATATGTCTTACTTGCAGGCACACATCTGGTACTTGCTTCAGTTCAGTCTCTGAGGGAATCCTAATTATGACAATGGTGCTAGTGCAGATGATGCTCCAGTTGCTATTCCTGACACCTCTGTTTCACAGTGGTATAAAACAGGAGTCCCACCTTGTCAAGCACGAGCTTTGCAATTGCAATCAGTCACTGCTGTAGTGTTGGAGAAAATCGAGGTCACATGAACTTTGGTGCTTGTTGTAGATTTTCCATATGTGTTATCTGTCTGTCCAGTGAATAAAGGAGAAGAAGAAGCCTTTGTTTACACATAAAGGCTGTTCCACTTCCACAGTTAAACCTCCTTGATATGTGCGAAGGGAATCCGATAGACCCAGCCTCTTCTACAGGGGGTTCCGCTTCCACGTTATTCAATGAGCACAGATATTTTCAGTGGAGGAAGTATGACAGACAGTGACAGGCAGCTATGTTTGTGATGTAAGAATGTGTGAAGAGCTACAAACATGCAGCCACACAGAATCATTCTGTAGGTGTAATTCATGGTTAAAAAATGCTGGCACACACACACACACACACACACACACACACACACACTTCTTGATTTCTAAACACAGTTGTATCAGAGTGTTCTTTAAATGCAAATATGAGGCCCTATCTGGTGATGTTTATTCAGGCCAGATAGAAGGACAATACATTTCCATCATGGTTACATGAGTTCAACTCTTGTTCAATTTAAGGGACTGAAGTAGAGCTGCACAATATATTGTTTCAGCATCAACTTTGCGATGTATGGGTGTACAATAGTCACATTGCAGGTCCTGCAATGTAGGAAGCAAATGAACTCTGTGTGTTCTTATCTCATCTGTTGGGTACATGGGTACATACTGCACACAGTGATCCACTAATCACAATCACTCTTAATCAATTTGGAGTGAGTCACTAGTAACAACTTTGAAGAATGAGCAACAAACAAGAGAAAATCACACTGTTAAGTGAAGACTCGCTGTCAAAAAGAGAAATTTGACCATTTATGACAGCACCACATGGATATTAGGTTCTCCCGAGTATTTCAGTATTTCAGTATTTTAGTATTTCAGTATTTCAGTATTTCAGTATTTCAGTATTTCAGTATTTTAGTATTTTAGTATTTCAGTATTTCAGTATTTTAGTATTTTAGTATTTCAGTATTTCAGTATTTTAGTATTTCAGTATTTCAGTATTTTAGTATTTTAGTATTTCAGTATTTCAGTATTTCAGTATTACATATTGCAATATATAGTGAAAAAAGGATAGAAAAGGTAAAAAAAAATCACAATTTCCGTTTTTGACAATATCATGCGTCCCTTGACTTAAGGAGAATGTCCAATACAAGCCAATTTTACACTATTGAGATGTATTTATTTTAGATTTTATTTTATTTTTAATGGATGAATTCATTCATTCTTTTGTCATATGGGCTGGTGAAGTGCCCCTATCGGGCTCAACAAAAAAATTTAATGAGACAGTCTCTTGTTTCAAATCGTAATCTGTTTGTGAATTTACCTGTTCATTTCTAATAAATTACAATGAAAAAAAATGTTGGCAAGTAGACATTTCTGGAGGATTTTTGTCCAGACATTGAAATCTCAACTTGTGACATTAAAGTAGTAGGAGCTAAAATGGAGAACAAACACTAGTACGGTACATGTTAAAACAAAAGATACTAGAGCTGCAGCTATCAATTATGTTGTAATTGATTAATCTACTGGTTATTTTCATCAATTATGTTCAATGATTATTTGAACAGGTGACAAAAATAGAAAAAATGTGAAAAGACACGAAAGAAAATAAATTATTCCAGAACCAACTGAAAAAAAAAACAACTATAAAAAGTATGAAAATGAAAATACTTTACTGTTGATGCTCCAGAAATAGCAACTGGAGCATCATCTGTACTAGTTCTGTTGTCATAATTAGGTTTCCCTCAGAGACTGAACTGTCTGTGTACAGAAGTAATAGTAATAGTATGAAAGTATATATACACATCTACAGTAAACAACATCAAACCAGTCCAATGACATCTGTAGCTCACTAACGTCTACCATCTAACTAACATACAACTGAAACAAATACACACTCATATTTATAATGATTGTGTTAAAGTTTCAAGGTTTAACCCTTTAACCCCTGATGCGTCAGCGCTGACATATTCTGAATGGATGGTTTGGTTTAAAAATTCTGAATAATTCATGTTTTTTTAAAGTGTTATTTTACTGAGAATTTTGTTCATGGGACTGATGTACAGGTGTCGAAAAGCAACTGATTCAGAAACAGAAAAAGCCCAAACTTTATTTTTGTGTTTTTTGTTATTTTGTGAGTATGTACTAATATCTGTTGATGTTGTTGCCTATTTTTGTTTATTTTTTCCTATGTTTTGTTTTTTTTATTTTGTAATTTTTCTTGAATTGTATTCTGTTACGATCTTACTTTGTTCCTGTTACATATTATTTTGTTAGTTTATTTAAAATTTTTGTTCATTTTACTGGTTGCTTTGGCGATTTTTGTTCAATTTTGTTGCTTATTTTATCTTATTTTATTTTTTACTGTGGAACTGCTTAAGTCTCAGGAGTTAAATGTTTAAAAGAGTAAGTGATGGATCAAATGGAGAAAAGTCATGAAACAAAACTAAGATTCAGGAAAATTGTAATCGGATACATTTTATTATTGGTCTGACTTGAATGAAATGAATCAGAATCGGCTTTATTGGTCAAGAATGTGAACACATATGAAGAATTTTGATTCTTTTTTTTTTTTTTTTTTTAAAGTCTTTGCACATGATGTACAATTTCAATATAAAACCAAACATACTTGAACAGGGGTCTCAAACTCACTTTCTTTCAAGGACCACATTCAGTCCCATTTGATCTCATGTGGGCCAGACCAGTAAAATAATATAATAATAAGATATAAATAATGACAACTCTAAATGTTTGTCTTGTGTTTTAGTGCAAAAACACATTCCATTATAACAATACTTACTTTTATGAACTACCCAAACAAAAAAAGATGTAAACCCTTACATTTCATAATATTAATGAGTGCAATTTAAATAATATTATTGCTAAACATATCATTTCTACATGTATATTATGGATCAGATCTACAAAGACACTAAACATAACAGAATTGGTTAAAATTCTACTTAATTTTTCTTAGACATTTCAGGTTCATATTTGTTCAGGTTATTCACATTTTATTGATATTTTCAGAATTTAATATGATTTGCACTAAAAGACAAACATTTGACATTATTATTGATAGGGATAATGTGATGTGATGTGATGTATTTGTTTTCATCATTTTTTGGCAGGTTATTCTGCTATTATTTCATTGTAGATCATATTGGTCTGTGAATGTGACTATTTTAACCTGGTGTCACTGAAGCTGAAACAACATCACTGTGTTTTCTGGACATTTTCTGGATTGTTATTGTGAAAATACCAGAGGTGTATAAAGTAACTAAGTAAAAGTACTTCATTACTGTACTTGAGTAGATTTTATTTTATTTTTTTACGTATCTGTACTTTACTTGAGTATTTATTTTTCTGTCAACTTTTTACTTATACTTCCTACATTTTTATATAAATATCTGTACTTTATACTCTTTACGTTTGCAGAATAGACTCATTACTTTTACAAACTAAACTAAACCAGTCGCTTCGGAGAGAAAATCAGTGGAGGAGAGAAACTGTGACTTTACATATTATAGTTATATGACTATTATCTCATAATTAGGACATTTTGTGTCTTAATTTTGATGTTTTATCTCACAATTTTGAATTTTTATCTCATAATTTTGACTTTTTATCTTAAAACGATGCAGTTTTATCTCATATTTCTAACTTTTTAAAAAAAAAAAAAATCTTATAGCTTTTTTATCTCAATTGTGACTTTTCTTCCCCTATTTTTCCTAAATTTTCTGCCCATATCCACAAAACTGAGCAACTGTGACTTGATCAAACATTATCTACACACTAACTCACTTTTAAATGCTTTATTTTAGATACTTTTGAAACATTTCTGATTTTATCTGTGTTCATGACAAAAAAAAGCAGTTTTACTTTTGTACTTTATTACAATTAAGCAGTTATACTTGTTTACTTTTACTTAAGTAGACGAGTTGAATCAGTACTTCTACTTTTTCCACACAATTCGCTGTACTTCTACTTACGTACAGAATGTGAATACTTTGAACACCTCTGGAAAATACTGACTCTTTTCAACCAACAGAATCATATCACATACTCATCAGTCCATAAACTATGATTCCTTAACTACCTCAGCAAGATGACATGTCATTTTTTTAAAAATATGTTTATTTTTTGTGTGTGTTTTGGTAGTAAGCAGGTCACGTGTGCAGAAGTTGTGACTGTTTGAAAGAGCTGCTCATTTAAAGAAAGTGTAATGGCACCCTCTGTTGGCAGTCACAGGGGACGCCTTGTATTTGTCGGCCATCATGTGGTCCAGAACAAAAACAAAACGCACAAACTAAAACAACGTTCCTCATACAAAAACAAAACAAATGAATGGAGCGCAGCAGCATAACATCAGAGACACTTTCTTAAAATCCTAACTATAAACGCTTCCTTATGGCTGTGCTTTTACTTATTAATATTGAGCTGTAAAGTCTGAAAACTCTGGAAGGATTTTATTCATGGTACATTGGCTCCTGAACCTTACTTTTGACAACAATTTTCTATTTTAACTCAAATAAAATCCATGTCTTGGTTGAATTTTAGAGTTGAATTTATTTACGTTTTTACACATTTAAAGAACATATAAGCCTGTTTACCTTAATGTGTTTAAACTAGTAGGAATACTGGGATGTTATCCTTCTGAAAGCAGTTTAACATCATAACAGATACAATTATTAAACAGAAATTGACATTACCTGCTAATATCTTTAATATTTATCAAAGCTACATGTTGCGTGGACTGACAGTTGATCATCAGATACTGACATTTGGTTCCAAATGATCCTAAATTAATATTTAAACCAGTTTCAAAGCAAGTTAAATGTTCTTTAAACCTGTTCTATGGGACATTTACACATTCAAATATCTACAAAAGATTATGTATGTGTTTTATATATATATATATATATATATATATATATATATATATATATATATATATATATATATATATATATATATATATATATATATTTGGATGATATTAGAACCAAAAGAATTAATCGATTCCATTTTTCCTGAATCAAAGCTTTGTTTTCCTCAATTTCTCTGCTGTTAAACATTGACTCCACTGTTGTTTCACACAGACACTTATTGTGATGCACGTGACACCAGGATGAACACTCACCTGTACGTTAGGTCCATGTTCAGTTGGTAGAAGTTAACGAGTTGGATCCAAACGTGTTGAAGACTGACCTGACAAACTGTTTATGTACATGTCATTGGACTGGTTTGGTGTTTATATCTATAGATATGTTGTTATTGTTGTTATTTATATAGAGATATTTTAATTAATCTTTTCTTTATCTGTTTATTCATTTGTGTTTTCTTCTGTTTCTCAGTAACTTAATGCAAAAAGTATTGGACCAATTTCCATGAAATTTTCAGAAAAGGTGTGAGGTGGTCCACGATAGATCCTATTAAATTGGACAAATGTAGGTCAAAGGTTAAGGTCACAGTCACCAAACGTGTTTCACATTGATCAGAGACAGGGTAAATCAGGTCAAACATTTCCCAGGGGTGGAGTTTGTTGTTACTTCTGTACTTGTTGTGGTTGTTGTTTCAGGGTGAAGACAAGGGAAGGTTAACATCTGGTCAAAAAAAGTAAATTACAATAATTGACACCAAACGCATAATCTTTGATAGGTAGTTTATAATATGAGGGAAATATACTTTCAAATGAGAAAAACATTTCGAGAAAATGTGAGGAGAGTGTGAGTGTTTGTAAAGTGACACAGTTTTGTGCTGTCATTCTGGGTTAATTTTATAATTCCTCATAAATAAACAAAATGTATTCTAAATACATTGATATTTGACTATTTTATTATTTGTCATATTGTAAACACACAGTGTTTAAAATTAATGAATGCATACATCTATGCAAAAACATTTAAATACAATGTTAATATTTATATTTTGTAAATATTGTAAAAAGAAAATGTCAATTATTTTCATTTTATTATTTTATTATTAATTTGCAAAATAGAGGGTTTAAGGTGTAAGGTGTAAGGTTATTAACAATGAAAATGTCAGAGGAACTTTGTAATTCTTGCCAAAAAATAAAAACGACGCTAAGTTTTTCATCCATCCATTATGCAGTAGTTTTTGATATTTTCCATTTAAAAATATTTGAGAGTAAATGGTGACCTTTGAATATGTTTAACGTGGCATTTATACCTTTACAATTATGTTTAATATGAATCAAAAAGCAGTGGGCGGTCCATGTGTGACACTATTGACCTCACTTCACCTGGATCTAGAAACAAAGACAAGTTGTTTGTGATTTTCACACATCTGTTGAGCATTTTATTTTTAATTTTCAGCTATTCAAATAATCAAATTGAATGGATAGGTGGAGCTCCAGATTATATCAAAGAAAAATGTGTTGTTTTCTTACCCTGCCCCCCAAAAGGTAAAACAGGTCTTATTTTTGGTTAGTTTGTTTTGGTCTGTTTGTTTGTTTGTTTGTTTGTCGGCAACTTTATACTAAAATTATTGGACCAATTTCCATGAAATTTTCAGGAAAGGTGCAAAGTGGTCCAGAATAGATCCCATTACATTTTGGTGAACGTAGGTCAAAGTTAAAGCTGACCAAAAATGTGTTTTTGCAATGATAAGAGATAGGGCAAATCAGGTCAAATGTTTGTGAGGGGTGGGGTTTGTTGTGTCTGGCAACACTTGTTCTCTTTGTTTTCCATCCAAATCACACATGTCAATTTTCATCCTCACTGGAAGAGTGCTACTACAACTCCCATGATTCCCATGGCTCCACTGTGCACCACAGTGTCACCTACTCTACTTTTTGTCATCGTTTTGATTGAGTAATTGTGTTTAAGCTGACTACTTAGCTGGTGGTTTATGACTGTACCTTTAAACTGTTTTGTGTTTGCTGACTGGGTTGATGACTCATTTATGCTTGTTTAATAAAAGCCAAATGATGCTTTAAACCCATAACATGTGTAGTTCTATGGGTTCCCATCTGTTGAGTCATATGAATCCATGATTGCTCTGTACAGTTGTGTAATGAAATATGAAGCTCCTCAGAGAATGAGGCACACTCTGGTGTAAATGCTTCATTTCTCTTGACATGGCTGAATTTACCCTGATGTCACAGGACTAATCCATGGTTTTATGAGATATTAGTTTGTCCCCCAGGACTTTCAGAATTGCTGGATCTACTGTTAACACAGCTCTTGTGAGATGTGGTTTAGCGCGGGTAGTTTCCGCCCCTCATCTGTCAAAATACCTCATATTTTCCCCATTGAAGGATCATTTAATACGATCCCACCGGATGTAGTCGAGGAAATGAATGACAACAGACTGGCTTGACTGTCTGTAATTGTGCACTTTTGTAATGTTTGTACCACTGTTAGCGATCAAGACGCTAAGGCCCTGTCCACATGAAGACAGTTTTGGTCGTATCCACAGATAGTTTGCGTCAGATAGCCTGAAAACCAGTGTTTTCAGTTGTTGAATTCATTACTTTTTGAAACAGTGCATGCATTTGCAAAAGCTAGTTTTATGTCTTCATCTGTACGACTACGCTGCTACTTTTTTAAAATGATAATGTCATCACCCCACCTCTGTAACCTTTCATCCTGGAAACAAGATATTGCCTCTCAACAACAGCAACAGTAGATGACAGAGTAGTGCTCCTGTTACAACGGTTATTGAGATAATAGGAAATATTGAATTCAAATCTTTGGTTACTCTTGCATTACAATGAACAACAAAAACACATAGAAACAATATTCACTACATGTGCTGGGATCGACTGCAGAAAAGGACAACCAGGTGGAAATATTGGATCTGACCCAGTTGAACTAAGTAAGCTTTATGTGTATGTGTTACAGTACGATGCCACATACAGGCCTGACATTGGTAGTCTAGGCTCATGCTTTTTTTTTGTTTGGGGAAAAAAAACAAACTCCAAAAAGTGGGTAAATTAGTTATCACAGGGCAACATTTAGTTAGATGTCTCTGTACATATAATGTTGCTTGTTCACAGAATATCATTAATACAAATATAGAACCCTTTTGCACTTGCTTCATGTACTAATCTGAGGAGATTTACGCAATACTCTATAGTATCTAATCAGTTTGGACGAAGCCATAGAAGGATTAAAGTTCAATCAAAACAATCAAAAATAGCCAGGTGGCTCTCATATATTGGATCTGAAATCCAAATCAATACAATGGTTTAATGCATCACAATGACACAAATTGGAGCCAGCCCCAGTTTCAGAGGGCTTAGGTTCTGTCTGGGATCCAGGGGCTGGTGGATGGGGAGTAGGACTGGAAGGGTTTTAAATGGTGTTGTGGAACATATTTGTGAAAATGAGCTGGCTGCACAAACTGGACTTAGAGTTAATTCATGACATGGCCATATCAGTGTCAGTATCAGAAAATGTGTTTGGGAAAATCCTCGAATTCTGCAGAACATGGATCATTCTCAATGGACTGAGGTGGCAGCCCAATTGGGTTGGGTGCATTGGATAAACCTAAAAAAAGAAACAGAGAATCCTTCATTAGCTGGTGGTTAAGCCATTTCTGCATTTGCAATTACTTTTTGAATGATTAGTTGGAATAATTCATTGGTAACAAAAACATAGCATAGTTCTTCAGAAACACCCAGTTATACTGTTGTGGCAGTTCCCAAAAGAGGTTGTCTAAATGCCTGGTCCAACTAAAGGTGGATTTGTTTGGACAAATATAATAATAAAAATAGCTCATAGTAATTTAATTTCAGAAGTGATAACTATCAATTTTGCATTGATAACTAAAATAACTTCAATCAATCAATCAATCAATCAATCAATCAATCAATCAATCAATCAATCAATCAATCAATCAATCAATCAATCAATCAATCAATCAATCAATCAATCAAACTTTATTTAATTCAAACCTCAGTACTTACACCAGTATCTATGGCATTCTACTGACAAAAACAGTGCTTTTAAACTCTTTATAATTCCTACACACATTCTACTATGTATTAACCACTTGTTACCCATGTGTAAATGGTTTGTTCATGATGTATTAACCATTTGTTAATGTTTATTAATATATTACTTACACACAGTTTATCATAGAGCATCTGTTCACATGGATACAAATGGTTTGTTCATAGAAAAGAAGAACAAATGTTTTGTTTATGATAAATTGTGTATGAATAAACCATTAACCAATAGGCAACAAATGGTTAATACATAATGAACAAACATTAACAAACAGGTAATAAATGGTTAACACATATTGAATTGTGTGTAGGTATTATAAAGTGTTACCCATGTTTTTTTGTTGTCTATTCTAGTCACATTATACACACAGGAGTTGGTACTTAATTGTTTCTGATGACTCTTGATGGTATAATAATTTTTTCTGCAACTCTATATTCTAGACTCACACTGAAAGTATCAAAACTATGAATGAACACAGGTGGGATTATGTCATTTAAAAAAAAAAAAGTGTTACATAACTCAAAGCATGGTTTATATTTTGGATTCTGCAAAATGGCCACATTTTGCTTTTGTTACTGCTTTGCACATTCTTGGCATTCTCTCAATGAGCTCCATGAGGCAGTCACCTGGAATGTTTTCCAACAGTCTTGAAGGAGTTCCCAGTGATGCTGAGCATTTGTTGGCTGTCTGTGGTCCATCTTATGTCATTTAAATGAGAAGATGATTCCAAAGTTCTTCCTGGTAGTATATCATATTTCAGAGTTTATAGACGTGACATCACAGAGACACAAGGTTGTTTACTTTACTGCCTACGTCACATATTCAAAAAAAATACTGTATAAGAAATACAGATAATCCCAGAAATGTCAGATCAGAATTATTGAGTCCTGGTTTCCTGGATTCTTTTCCCCTTATTTTCTTACTTTTCTGATGTCCAAGAAGGATATTTTTCCCCCGAAGTCAGATACTTCCTGGTCCCATTTCATTAATGTGTTATAAAGGCACAGGATCCTATTGGCTACTGTACACACTTAGTCTCTATTCTCCATGATATCCTCCTGAAATGCAGGAAAGTGAAAATTATTTTTTTGGTTACTTTTTTTTTTACAGGGTGGTGCAGTGGTTAGCACTCGTGCCTCACAGCAAGAAGGACCCTGGTTTGAATCCCACACCAGACCTTTCTGTGTGGAGTTTGCATGTTCTCCCCGTGTCCGCGTGGGTTTTCGCCGGGTACTCTGGTTTCCTCCCACCATCCAAGCACATGCACTGATAGGTTAATTAGTTAATCTAAATCACCCATAGGTGTGAATGTGAGAGTGATTGTTTGTCTATATATGTTCAGCCCTGAGATGAACTGGAGATTCATACAGGGTGTACCCCGCCTTCGCCCATTGTAGCTGGATTAGGCCCCCAGTGACCCTAGTGAGGATAAAGTGGGTTCAGATGAGTACGAGTACTTTTTTTTTTTTTTACATTGAACAGTTGTCTAACCCTGACTACATAAACGTAAAAAATTTTTTCAGATACATTTTAAAAATGATCTGTATTTAATTATTTTTAAATTGTCCTTTGACTGTATTTTTTAACGTAAAACTGTCAAGATTTTGTCCAGAAATGCATTGTTGGGTCTCAGGGGGATATCGGAACAGATGAGCCTGAAGAAAAATGGACTTGAGTTTAGTAGTTCATAAGTTATTAAACAGTTTACTGTATCAGTAGATGCTTTATTTTTTTTTTTACCAATGGCTGTTTGAGTCTGTGAGGATTAAACAGCAAATCTCCTCAAAACTAGGCATAAGTGTTACCTTATAGCTTTGTTGAAACATAACAATGAAGGAGTTGAGCAGCAGGTTTCAGGCTATAAAATTCACTGATGTGTCCTCTGGGTGGAGCCATGTAATCACAGACTGGCTCATCAAATCCACCACAGATCCACTATAGAGTTTCAGCAGGACGTGGTCGTGACTTCAGTTGTGTTCATCTGAATATGCGGGTGTTGCACTGATATTAGATGAATGTGGGTCATGAGGTTTAATATGTACCATGCAGAGCCATTCATCTGCCATTATATTCACGGGGTCAACTGAGGGCATTGAACATAGTGAAGCAAAAAATCCTTATGTCTTTTGTTAAATCCTTTACACCACTCGCTCACTGTGGTTTGTTTTGAGAGTCATTTAACGGTGCAGTCATGAGAACATATATGGAAAACCTCTGGCCAGTAAAGGGCAAACTGAAAGTGGCAAATTTTTGTGGTATTTAAGGCAATCTGTAATGGCATCCAAAAACCGCATCAAAGCAGAACACAATTTCTGTGATTTTTTTTGTCTGATGAAAGATGGCTGTCTTTACTTTACTTGAACTTGTTTATTATTTGCAGTTGTTTTCGCTCTTATAAAACATAAGTGAAAAAGGCTCCAAAACGCACCAAGTCATCCAAACCCCTTTGTGTCACCATATGATTTACACCTTGAGCTGATGCTATTAAAACCATTAACCTTTAGATGTGTCACTGTTGCGTTCCCGTTCTCGTATTAACTTGTGCGTGAACTTTACACGGGGACCCCACAAAGAAACGGAGGAGATGAAGAGAGATGACGAGCCCTTGATATCTTGACATCTTCAAGGTTCAACACCGTCTAAGATCAATGCAGATCACAGTCTGAAATCAACCCCAACATTTTCTGAATTAGAACCACATTGTCCTCCACGTCTATATAGAAGGGTAACACTGGGTGGTTTCTTTAAGACTCGGTTTCTGTGGATTTCTATAGTGTTTTGTGACATGCGGAGAATTCCCCCCCCCCCCCCGTCCCTTTCAAACCCGGGTCATGCAGGATTCTCGCCATGCTCTCTCTGGGGAGGCCGGCCTCAGGAAGAGCTCGGGCTACCTCTGCATCAGATTGCACTGTGCAATGTCATAGGTAGGCCTGTGATGGATCATGGCGCAGTTGGCCTCTGCCTGTTCTTTCCTGTCTTTGACTAAGTAAATGTTTCCCTCTGTGCTCAGCCGTTTATGAAAGTTCCTTTGCGCAATCCTGCCATACGCACAACATCTGTCCATCAGCCTTGGCTCTGGCGCTGTCCATGTGTGTGTGGGCGTGCATGCGCAGCTCTCCTATTGGTCTGGGGTCCATCTCTTCTTCCGGTAAAGTCTGATTTTGTTAATAATTTGGAGTCCTTGTCTCAAGTTTCTAGATCAGAGCAAGCTGTGGAGGAGTCTCACATGGTGTTAATCTGCACTGCCTTTTAAGTATTTGTTTATTTTGTGATTTACCAGGGGCAAATTCAGTATGAGTGTTTGCATAATTGTGTCCTAATGGCCAGCATTCATGTTTATGTGACTTCGTTGACTCATTTTGTGTATCCGCCACCCTGTCTACTGTATCTGACTTAAGTTACATTTTAGATACATGTTGTGTGAATACAAACAGACCAGAAGACCTGGGTGTTTGCAGGGGAGATGAGAAACTGAACAGGCCTGTACCATATGATGCTGGAGCAGAATAAAATGTTTTTTTTTTTTAAATATATCATTTACATCATTGTGTCAAAAATCATACTCTTCATTTCATCTGTTTTGGGTCCACATGGACTCGGGCAAGAAATGAGCACAATGGTAACACAAACAAACATGTATAAGAGGGAATGTGACACAGAACTGGGAATTTCTGAACAGGAATGATTTGCATGTAAGTGCCAAATAAAAGAAAGATGTGTGTGATTTTATATGGTTTCTTCATGGAAGGAGGGAAAGGAGTTATGAGCCTCTCTTAAATGATGATAAGCTCAGAAAGATTGGCGTAAAAACCACAACCCGTCAAAGTGAAATGAGTTGATCCTAGACCCGGCTCAGAACTGCTGCTGTCAGCTGGTAGACATATGCTAATGAACTGCACTCTCCACTCTGGGATTTATTTACCCGTTTAAATGATTTCACAACTCTATTTCGTTGTAGTGTTCGTGCAGGGGCTTGAAATAGTTGGAAATGGTTGAATTTCATTGTTGTGTTTTCAAGGTTTAGAAAGTGCTTTGAATTTAAGTTTAAGTGCTTGAAGGTGCTTGCAATTATAAGTCTGGGATTGGATTTATTTTGAATGAACTCAAACCAAAGCTACTTACTGAGAGGTGATATATTTGGAAAAAATACAACTATACATCATAAAATAAAGTTAGTGGGTGTTCTCAGGTTGACTCCATTCATTTTTATTTTAGTCTTTATCTTGGTGCGAGTGTATTAGAAGAATACCGAGGAGCTTCCTTTTTTTGGGATTTAACTTTGCACTCTAATTTCTAAACTTTTTGCTGTTATGAAACAAGAACAATAATAATAATAATGTACAGCACTGGGATAAAAAAAACAAAATAAAACATCACACGTATATGTATTTCTGAAGATACGTATTTGATCCCGATGACCCTTAAAAAGTGTTTGAATTTGACCTTATAGTATTTTAACATGTTGTTACACTATGCACTTGCTTTTGGATATTGTGTGTTTTTTCAGTTTTAATCCAGGATATACAGAGGTGGGAAATAATGAAGTAGAATTACTTAGTTTTTTTAGATATCCGTACTTTACTTAAGTATTTATTTTTCTGGCAACTTTTTACTTTTCCTCCCGACCTTTGTTATAAATATCTGTAATTTATACTCCTTACATTCTCAGAAAAGGCTTGTTACTTTTTCAAACTAAATGGATATAACAGTATGTAAAATATGTATATATTTTTTTGCCCATCCCCATATGATTTTGTAGGTTACTTGTTGAGTTTTGACCCGGTGCAGAACTCAGGTCAGTACTACCATTCACTGTGGGAATTAAAAAACTGCATGATTTAATCATGCAACTTTTGCATAATTAAATAATTATTGTTTCATTCATGGCAAAAAATGCAGTTTTACATTTTACTTTTGTACTTTATTACAATTTAAAAATTGTACTTTTTAACTTTTACATAAGTAAATGAGTACTTCTACTTTTACGAGAGTATTTTTTCAAACAAGTAGCTGTACTTCTGTTTAAGTACATAATGTGAGTACTTCTGCTGCCTCTTAATATATACACTGATGGGGGGGGTCTGCTTCTATTTGGATTATAGGGATTATGTTTTAATCCACATTACATTTATTGAGATATATTATTCCCCTCCTCTATGCCTGCCCTTATACTTGGTGATGCTCTGTAATGTATTTTATTTGGTGTGTCTTTTAATTATTCACTGACAGTGTTTGGTCATCCAGTAGGTGTCAGGATAATGCAGGGCATAGGAACATCGATGAATGCCTCTGTGAAGTGTAGACTCTGAATGACAACCGTTTCCTTTCATACATCATGTTATAAAGTCAAGTCTTTGGATTTTTATTTGGAACGTGTCATTATGGTCTATTGTGTGAGGAAGGCATGTCATCGCATCAGTGTTGTATTCACGTCCCATATTCAACATTACGCTCGGTCTCATAAAGCAGGAGGATGGGCTTGTATGATACAATTATTTGTTCCTTTTGAAGTCAGACAGACATGTGGAGTCAATTGTGTTGAGTTAAATGCTCCCTGTGTGGGATAGAGTTGAACCGTTTGTAAAGTAACCTACACATACGTTTCCTTAATCTTTACTGTCTGCGCCATCTTTCACACACATGTACACGGCAATCAACAATTACAGAGACACTGACACATGTTTTACAATGATGTGTTCCAGAAAACTGGATTTGAAATTAGACAGCGACTATGAAGCTGAAATGCTGACTCTAAGTTTTAATTGGAGTCACGTCAGATTTTCAATGAGACGTAGCTGCTGAGACTTTTTGGTTTGTGTGAACGAACCTCTAACTCGGCTCCTCAAATCATCACTGGAGGCTTTAAGAACATAGAGTAGAAGTGTATGTTTTGCTCAGTATTTATGGGTTGTAGATCACCTGTCGCTAAGTAGACCAGAGTTATCATCTGTTCACCTGCAACTGTCTGGATAGTTGGTTTCCATTGATGCTGGAATCTACAATACAACTGTAGCAAGTAAGTTGGTGTGTTTAGACCAGGGGCGTCAAACTCATGTTAATTAAGGGGCCACATACACCCCAATATGACCTGAAGTGGGCTGAATCATTACAATAAAAACACCATAATAGATAAATAATATCAATTCCAAAATTTTTATGTCCAAAAGTCTACTAACAAAATGTTTACATCTGTGCTTTAAAAAACATGACAGACACAAACAACCATGAACAAAATGACATTTATTAAGAAACAATTCATGTCATTATTTAGTCTCAGTTTCTCATTTTCATATGTTCATTACAACTTACAGACCACAGTGGGTGTACAAATACATGAAATATTTGATAGCAGGCAGAATATTAGTACAGTTATACGTAATTGTTAGGAAACATTTCAGTTTGTTCATATTTGTTCAGGTTCACATTTTTTGTAAAATGTTAGTCTGTAAATATCAAATGTTTAGTGTACTGTAATTTAACCATTTTTTTTGCAGTAAAACAAAGAGCAACAATTTGTATTTTTCATTACTTCTAGTTTATTATGATACAGTTGTACTGGTCCCACCTACTTTAGATTGAATTGACCTAAAATAATTTTAACATTCTTGATTATTGATATTTTCAGCCTAATTTCTCACTAATCACTAATTCATCGTATGGGCTGGATTGGACCCTTTGGTAAACTGGTTTTGGCCCCCAAGCTGCATGTTTGAAAGGCCCGGGTTTGACACTGCAGGTTATATTCAGATAGAACTGAAGTAAAGACAGTTATTGCTATGGAATTATTACAGTGTCTCCTCTAGTTGTATTGAAGTCAGTAGGTTTATTTTCTCTTGTAGGCAGGGTTTTTTTTTTTAAATGTACTGCATCATATCATTGGACTCACACCAAAGTTGTCTGGGATACAAAATAATACTGACAAATATCATAATACTTTTTTTATATCCATGACTATGATTTTAAACTTCTAAAATATATATATATTTTTTTGTTCTCTGACTGTTTATAATAACCTTATACTACAACTAACCATCTACTAAACTATAGGGACATAAATATTGGAACACAGCATGTGTACAGCTGCATGATGTCCTGTTCATGAGGACTTAGAAACATCAATAATAATAATCAATATGACCTTTATGGCAATATAATGTTATGACATTTGTCATTATTGTTTTGTATCCTAGACCTCTGTTAGAAAAGAAACACTTGAATTCAACATGTCCCACATACTTTTGTCGATTTATATATGTGATAGGATATTACGCTATGAGGCTATTGATATTTCACTATTCAATCTATATTTAAATGCTGAGAAATCCCTCATCCATAAAGTGTTACAGATGAATGTTCTACGTTACTTGTTGATGGTGTTCCATCTCATTACCACTGTGGGCCTTTAACTAGACTGATGTAACATAATGTAAATATATATCAATAAATACAATGTGAGTAAAGTATTTTGCAAATTTAGAAAAGTGTGAGGCTCTGTGTGACTGAGTTCAGTCTTGCAGGGTATATATTTGGAGCTTTTATTATTTGTTTATTGATTCATATGTTGGGAATGTTGGGAATGGAATTAGGGAAGTGGTGGATCTGTGGTATGTAAGAACTGACCTGAGCTGTTCAACAGTGGAAGGGCCATTCTGTGCTTTTTAAAGGCACATTCGCTCGTTTTGCGGTCAGATGATATTAGAGGGATTCAGGAAGTGTGCATATATATATGTTGACGGTTTATTTTCTACTTAGTTGTATGGGCAAAACAGGTTGGTGGGAATAAAACCTAGCAAAGCGGGTGTCATCAGTCTGTTTGGACTTCAGACTACTGCAGAAAAGTTCTAGGGCCTAACAAGATCCTGCGTCATGGGGCCCTTCTTGGGTGGGTTTGGACCAGGAGAAAACACACTGGTTCTTATTAACTCTTGGAATAAAGCAAGGTTGTTATTTATGAGAAATAAACTGTATTTTGGTGGGATCAATAATAACCTTATCTTATCTTATCTTATCTTATCTTATCTTATCTTATCTTATCTTATCTTGTCTTGTCTTGTCTTGTCTTGTCTTGTCTTGTCTTGTCTTGTCTTGTCTTGTCTTGTCTTGTCTTTAGTTGAATTGAGAGAAGATGAAAAGTCATCTGGTAAATGTGCGGCTCGTTTCGTTTTCATGAGATGTACAGCTGAAAGGTCCTTCCCACTCTATCTAGTTACAATTAGTGGGAGGTTACGGGTTGAGATGAAGGCTGGAGGGGGGCGGCTGGCTAAAATTGACCATAGCCATTCTGAGACAAAGGAGAGGAGGCATTTAAAGTGTGGCTAAACATTGCACCTGGGCCAAACACGGACCAGCGGTAGAGGATGATGAACCCAAATGAGTGAACAGGCACAACATAGGAAGTAGGTGAAAGTAGATTAGAAGTTTTCGAGGCAGGCCCTACAAAGAGTCCGCCAGTCACAACTGAGGGGCCCAAAGCGTGTGATTATTAATTACTGATGGCTTCCCAGCCTTTGAAAATGAGGGGGCCACAGACATCATATGTGTGGCAGAGGCAGAGAAGCGAAAGGCCTGTCATTACCATCACAGAAACAAAGCTCGAATTTGGCTGTCATGCATTTTTGCCTAATTGACTGTTTTGATGCAAAGTTTTTCTTTTTTCTTTTTTTTTTTCTCCCAACATTTTGTTTTTGAGGGGGCACTGATGCCCCCTACTCCCCAGTCGAGATGAGGAGAACTTCGTGGGCTTTCAGCTTCACCCAGCAAGAACCTTCCGGAGGTTCTTTGATGGCAAGAAAAGCCACTGGAGACCTCAGGGGCCTCTATTTATGTATCCACACCATAACACTCCATTTTTGATTCCTGACAAGAAATGAGTGAGGAGGAAAAGTAACATGTGAAAGGCTTACAGCGTGTGTTAGCCACCGCCCGTGCTATAGGGAGTGTGTATGTGTCTGCAAGGGTGGTACTTTTTGTCTGTGTGAGGCTGCGATGAAAGGAGGAGGCCAGGGACCCACAAACCACATGAGGGGTCTCCTAATTTGCATAATTAACTGTTGACACTAACTGTGCTTAATGAAGGCCTATTGAAGTCATTGACCCTTTTACACCACCAGCCCCTGGGAATGAGACAGAGGCTCCTCCAGCAAAGGTTAAAACAATGTGTCTGGTTAACTTCCGACAAACACGCTGGAACGCCCCAAAGTCTCAGAAATCCATGGTCAATGGAAGGGCTAATGGCACAGAACGACCTGCGATTTCCCAGACCTAAAATACCGCCACATGTTTGGCTCAGAGGGCTTATCTCTGATTAATTATTTCTTCTGCAGAATTTGCTCATACTACAGTACTTAATAACGGGGCTTAATTGAATACACGATTGCATAACCGTATCTACCATTTCTAGTAGTGTTATTTTCAACACACTGATTTAAACAAATGCATTGTCTTCAGCTACATAGTTAAAAAAAATGAGTCTCAGCAGTAATGGGTTCTGTCAGTCTGGGTCCTTTTCAGTGAAACATTTCACAACTAATGAGGAACAAAGTAGACAACTACAGGCGAGGGGGAGGGGTTGTATCTGAGCACAAGTAGCACAGTGTTAATTCATTTATATTATCACCTATCTGCTGAAAAAATTATGTGTGTCAACCGAATATAGGTTACAGTGATAGTCAAGGCCAATAATGGTCCAAACACCTTTTTGAATGAGTTCTGGTACAAATATTTAATTTACGTATCTGCTCAACTTTTTCCCTGACATCTTCATGTGCATTCCAATAAAGCCTGACTATGCTGAATGTCTGACAGTACTGGTGATAGTGTTTACAGATGAAATGACCACATTATTTCTCAACCTCATCCACAGGGAAAACAACATCGGAACTGTTTTAGGTGGAAAACAGCAACAGAAACTAAACTAAACTAAACTAAACTAAACTAAACTAAACTAAACTAAACTAAACTAAACTAAAACAGTTTGTCACAACAGTAATACAGCCACACATTTAAGCCTCATTTATTCATATCAAAATACTTAATGGAAATGGGCCTAATTCTAATTTACTTCAGTTTATTTTTCTTTTTTGGTGGTATTTTAACCTGTAGTTCTGTGAAACAGTAAACTGTAAACTGTCCTGACCTTCCACTCCGGTGGCCTTAAGTGTCTTGTTTTCTTTGTGTGGGCTATGTTTTGCATAGGGATAGCAGTATTTAATGAGCTGCATTTGGAAGCAGACATCAAACTGTACCAAAGGTATATTCCAGACCATTGTGAATGTCTGCCAGAAGTGCATTTTTGAAGGTTGTCCAATTTACGTCAAACAGATATTGTCCAGTGTTTTGTGACTGTAGACTTACACACAGAGTAAAGACTTAAATACAGGCCACCTGGGACGGTACTGGGCCTACATGTGTTAGTCTACTACTAGACCGAGTGGCACTAGCCACTTTTGGGCTGTTAAAACACCAGAAATCAAGTGAAAGCCAACAGTGTGTAAACTTGAGGTGTGTGGTCAGGGAATGCCGTGCCAGTGCTACTGTTGTGGAAAATCCACACTGATAGACCACTTAGCATATGGCTGTGATCCTTTTATATAGCCTTGTAAATGGGTTCATTCAAAGCTCAGTGTTTCTCAAAGACCTACATTCATTCATTTTTAATGTTACAACTGCAATTATGCTTAAGGCAAGAGAATTTCACTCTGACAAGCTTGCTACGAGCAACTTTTGGAAGTGTAAGTATGCCTTGTTGATATGTAAATTTTTTTTAATGCACAATTAGATTTTCTTCAACAACGATCGGGTTCTCTCTACTATGTTAAGACTTCATTGCAGTGTAGAAACATTTTTGGATGGTGTATAAGATGAAGTTTGTTCATCTTGTATACAGCTGCTTTCCAGATATACTGATATTTTGTGATAAAATGGATATTTTGAATTGAAGTCATCAAAGCATCTTAAACTATCACAACCCAAACCTTGAGGTCAGTACCCTATGTAGGGTCACGTGGAATTCAAATGATATCGCCTGAAATTCCTGGTAACTGATTAACACCCCCCCCCCAAAAAAAAAACAAAAACAAACAAACAAAAAAAAGCATACTAATAATAAAAAAATATGGTGAGTCCAACCCAATCCATAACAAGTATGACAAACTGTGAAGGTGAAACTGAAACACTGTGGTGCACCTGTCAAATGTTCATTGTGGTCAGTTTCAGATGCTGCAGCTGTTAAATAATTCATGATTTAAGTTATTGTTTGTTCAGTATTCATTGTTAGCATTGTAAATACAAACTGGACTGACTGTACATATCCTGACCAAGGGAACTTAAATTCTGTCTCTGTGCAGCTACACAACTACACCTGGCTTTTCTGCCTCCATCCATAATAATGTACATTATATAGACTAGATGCTATCTAAAATTCATGTTTATTTGCAACATAGTAGAGCTTTGACCTTTAGCTAAAAATCATATTCAAATTTGTTTGCCCCGTCGTGGAATATTTTTCTGATAGTAACTCGTGTGCCATGCATTATCCCTTGCATATAACATTCAAATTATATTCGAATGTCAAAATTCAAAGTCAAAATCCTCCAACCAATGCTGCGCGCACTACTCTTTTGTTCTCCATGCACAGCAAACATATGCAGTGCACAAAATAACATCCAACCTGAATTGTAAATAAAATAAACACATTACAAATCAGAATGTGTTTTTTTTTGTGTGCCGCATATGTTTGCTTTGTGCCGATAACACGAGAGTAGTACGCAATTGAGCAGTGCATACAGCATAAAGGGAACATTGCCTACAACATAGTGTAACAAACAATTATTACATGATGAAAAACAAATTTAATTTTAGCAAAAATGTCTATGGTCGGCAGAAATGTTTTATGTTAAAATGGGGCCACAAGCCAAAAAAGGTTGGAAACCATTGGTTTAAGTCATGCTAAATGCAGTTTAAGTATCTGTCACTCGTGGTATAGCCATCGGCAGATGGGTGTCTGCTGTCCGTTTCCTACGGTCTGAAGGACCTCTGATCATAGTCTTTATTAGTATGTTCACTGGCCTCCTAAAACTTTACAAGATGATTAAATAGAGTAAAATATAAAAATATGGAAACTTAATGGTTTATAAAAGTCTGTTAAAAAGTACCTTAAAGGTGTCTGACTTCTGTTAACTGTACATTATAAGTACTTTTTTGTTGTACTGTACTACTGTTTTCCTAAAAAAAGTGCAATGAAATGTTTAAAGGATGAGAGTAGAACATCAATCATCAGTCACACTTACTTACAAAGGAGGATTTTGCATCCAGTGTAACTGGGTCCAGTAAAGAGAGAGAAACCATGTGTCGTAAGAAATTGTCAAATGTCACACTCATCATTGTCAGGCTTCCAGAATCCAGCTGTCTTTTATGTGTTATGACTAATTTCTTCTTATGCCGCTGGAACCACTTGGTGCTCCCTTAATGTCTAACAATACTCAAGGGTCATGACGCTTCTCTTCCTGAACATGTCCCTCTGCTCTGTGTTTGGCGTCACTGTTTGCAGTTCACTCCTATTAATGGCTTTTCCATTTTGTTGGTCTTAAAAGCCTCTAGAGTCCGATCCACCCTGTTCAGGGCAGGAGAACGGAGGGATTCTCTCCACATCTCTTTAGTGTCTCATAGAGCGACGGGCAAAAAAAAGCTTTCTTTCCATTCCTCGGTCTTAATCAGTAAACTGTGACATGTGCAACAAGGTCTTTGGGAATATTAAGAATGATCACTGTGTTAGTGTGATGTGATATGATGAATAGGCCTGTTAAAGATTTTCCATGCCCTCGGTGAATCTATTTGTGACGTAAAGGGGTTTCTAGTGCGACCGCCGCACTCATCAACCTAATCCTTGGCCACTGAACAATGTTTAAAACCAGATTTATTGTTTAGTTGGTCCCCGTCAGTTTTTTTTTTTTTTGTCTCAGAGGGGCCAAGAAATAGTTAATGGGGAGGGGTCTTTCATGTCTAATGACACTGTTCTTATGCTTTAAACTTTCCCACACTTGTTGCAGGGAACATGAGGCCCTGAGATTTGTTTTTATTAAAATTTAGTTTGTTGTCGATAGATGTTGTATGAAAATGTGCTAACTGATGTAAGTAGGACAAGTGCCCTCCCCGTCTACCCACCCTTTTTATGTCTATGAGATGGGGCGCCCCCCCCACCCCCCTTGGTTCTTGCACACTGGTTTCAGGGCCTTCAAAAGGAGGCCCCTCAAGCTTTGATCCTCTATATGGGTGCAGAAAAACATCTTTTTGCCCTACACTGTGCCCAGGAAACCAATGTTTTTTCTGCCGCCGTATGCTAATACCGCCAAGCTAATCACCCTTTGCAATTACAAGATTTATATACCGTATTGGCGCCTTGTGCTACCCCCTTCAAGCCTTCAATTTCAAACCCCCTTATCTACCCTCCGGATGTCCCACAGTGCAAAGGTGTCTTCACTCTGTGAATGCAGCTGCCTTGCCACCACCTCAGCCTTTTGCTTTCTTGTATATAAAGCGGGTAACATGAAAACAGTCCTGTGGGTAGGCCCCTTAAGGCCCCCCCATTCTCTACTCAATGTACTTTTCCAATGTCGGGAAACACACAGTAGCTCCTAGGTGGACTCCAGACAGATAAATGTGTCGGGAGAAAGCCTGTGGCCCCTTAACATTGTGGACATGCTGCTTGGATTATATTTCTTCCATCAATATCTTTCCCATTAAACCTATTTTATTTTCTGCCATCGTATCAGTGAACTCCATTAAGCTGTTCATCCTTCCAAAACATTATTCTTACGATCTTTCACTCGCTGGATCATTTCTTTGTATTCTTAAAAGTCCAAGTTTCATCGTGTGAGCAAGGGGTGGTCTGAATATTGTTGATTTAAGAAACATTTAGTATGTTTGTGTGACAGCATGAGCAATATATGCTGGAGAATCACTGTGGACCATCTCTTGGCCTCTTGAATGGGACAAACATGGGGCCTGTGTCGTGCTCGCTGAACCCACCACAGTTCTTGGATCAGTCCCAGGTTCTCCTCAGGTGAACTCGAGTTCAGCTGGTCTAAAGGGGAAACAGATTCTTTCCAGTATCTGGGAACTCTTTTCAAAGAAAACATACTTTTTAAGTGTTCATTGCTTTAAACTTTATGGAAGATAATGTCAGATTAAATATAAACATAAGGAAACATTGACACTGATTTACCACACAATCAATAGTAAGATGAAATCTGCTGTCAAATTGCACAGATTGCTGTTTTGTGTTGTACAAAACAAATTAAGGGAAACTTTATTTTAGTACAGTTACTATTAAAACTGGCAAATACTTGTAAGATGCTGAGTCTTTGGTCTGGTGGTCTTTTCAGTCTCCAAAAGTCTTTTTAAAATATTCATCAATGTCTCCTCAAGCCTTCATCCTACATAATAGCAATTTTAAAAATGTGGACTTCTTCTGTCGCAGCACAGTTGCGTTCTACAGTGTTGTCAAATTAATGTGTACACAAGAGGTTTTGAGTCATCGCAGTGGTCCTAAAACCTGACATTGTACATAATTACTATGCATTCAATTATCTGAAGTCCAATCAGTTCAGATTTTGTATAGCAGTGTTATCCACAGATGTAGATTTAGTGCATGGTTTGTCTAAGATTTTCTGCAACAATATGACATGATACAATGTTCTTGCCAAAGCAGCAAAGAGTCTGAGCTATCCTGTTGGCATAAGGTATGCCGCACTTTGTCACACTTCTTTTTGTGCGTCTCTGTGTGTGTGCATGTGAAACACAACAGCGGGTGCTTACAGCCACATCCAGATGGTGCTGGAGGCAAACAGGGCTACACTGTAGGACCCCTCAATAGGACCGTCTAGACTGGTCCCTGACCAGACAGATACAGCCTCCCATCAAATTAGTTGTTTGTCAGATTTATGGTAATGGTCTGCAACAGTCTTCCTGTCATTGACATCAAGATTTACAGCACTGACACCCCCTCGCCACACATACACATATACACTATCCTCATCCTGAACATTCCCTTGATCCCACTCACTCCTCCCCTCCTTTCCCCATCTTACTTCTCTTAGGCCTTACTCGTTGCTACTGTGCAATTCTTGTCCACTGTTGTGGAATATTATAGAAGATGTTGTGTGTGTGTGTGTGTGTGTATTTTCTGAAGTTTAATTAGAAGATGGAGGCTATGAAGTCCCGCAGTCTCTCTCAGTAAAAGCATCACAACCCAAGTGGAAAAAAAGACTCACTTGGGGTGGCAAAACCACCCAAGCCCCCTCTGCTGATGCGACAATGGGTTGTGTCAAGGGTTCCTGTTAATCCTCTCTGATGTAGCTCAAATGTTTTTAGTGGAGAGTTTGGGAGAAGGGTGAGATTTGGAGGTGGTGTAGAGATGGGGTTAGGGCTGTGTTATGTGATTTTCGAGCACAGAGGAAAAAGGCGTAGAGTATTGTTGGTTGAAGTGAGAGTGGACAGACAGACAGAGCCTCATGTATGCAGATTAGCATTGCCTCTCCCCCCTTTCATGGCACTGTTTTGGGGTGGTAACTTGATCTCCAGGCTTTAGCACTAGCAAGCCCAGTGGGAAAGGCTTCATGACAGATATCCCGTCCATTCTCAGCCCAAATGTTTTTCCAAGGTTGCTCCTCTGCCTTTGATCTGGCTTCCACCTCAACCATGCAAGGTCACAAGTTACCATGTCAGGCCAAAAAGGACCCAACACTGGAGCTGGCCTATTGTTCAACAATCTTAAATTGAAGTCTAAACTATGGTTTTATTTGGTCTGTAATTGTCATGTTTTTGTGATTGATGAACATTTATTATTAAAAAAAAAAAACCCATGACTATCAAAATGTCTCATAATAATCTGTTGCTGGACAAGATATTGCTGTAATAAAGTAATGAATTGGTTGAGATGGCTCTTAAACACATCACAGCTGTCATTGGTTACACATGTTTCACAGTAGTCTATATTTTAACTGCTAATGTTGAAGCTGCAGGTGTTGCTGTTCTTCAAATTGTCATTTTAATTAATTCACTGTTCATTAGGTCTGCATAATATGGAAAATATATGAAATGCACCACAACATTATTTATAATTGCAATGAAAATATAATTTGTTAGAAATAAGTCAGTTACCATCCCAGTTCCAACCCAGTTGGTCCAAAGAAAGTTATGAATGACTAAACAAAATGATGGATTATGGAGCTTAATGACTGTTGTCGCTTCTGTAAAAAGAATTTAAAGATTGTTGAAGTTTTCTCACATTCTTCACTCATCTTTGATAAAAGGAAACCGCTACCCATTGTTCTTCTTCTATGGGTGTTCCGGTTGTTTCTCTCCGAATCATTACAGTGTTACTTTGTTACGCCTGCCCTCTGACTCTATACTTCCCCGTGATTCATCGGCAAGTTTCAGGGAAATCTAGCCAAAAGTTACATTGAGCATAACTAGACTACTATGTTAGCAAATTAGATTTGCTGCTGCTAGGAAGCCTAACATGGCTATGCTAGAAAACTCAATCAGTTCAGAAAAAGGAATTGGAAGACACATAACCGCAAATATTGTTTGGTTATTGGTCATTACAGTTCATGGGGGAATACAAAATCCATTTGCCGTCATTGGCTGTAATCGAGAACCGGAATCTCATTTTTCCTTTTGCTGCTGAGCACATATCAGAAATCGTTACTTGTGGAATGCGAATAGGAACAGCTCGTGAGCCAGCGAACTCTAACTATTGCATTAATTAATGCATTTCGTAAAACGTGCTGCAAGCAGTAAATGGATCGTAAGCCAGTGCGCTTCCTGTGATTGGTGAGGATGAACCACTCCAGAGTTCACCTGATAGTGGCCTGAGACCACCTCTACAGATGGACCAGAGTTCAGTTATTTGGTCTGCACCCACATTCAACGTCAGCGTTCACACCAACCCAGGGTTTGGTTCAACCGGACTAAACCATGGTGGCGTGAATGTGACCTAAGAGTGGACAGTGGCCAATAGGATTCTGTGCCTTTATAACAGATTAATGAAATGGGACTTGTAGGTATCTAACTTGTCTGGGGAAAACATCCTCTTTGGACACCAGAAAGACAAGACAAAAGGTGAAAAGAGAGCCCAGGAAACCAGGACTCATTAGATCTGATCTGACATTTCTAGGATTATCTATATATTTCTTATACAGTATCTGAATGAATGTGTGACTTTGGCTTTAATTTAGACACATTTGTCTGTCTGTGATGTCACCACAGCAGTAATGTCACGTCTATAAACACCAAACTACACACATACATATTTTGTACTAATTGATGTTTTTAATCTCTAAAATTTTATGTGAAACCTGTCATTTCTATGAATTGTTGTGTTGGGATTAGTTTACATTTCTGTCTTTCAGCCGTCTAGGACCTATAAAGACCCAAACATCTACCACAAACATAAACCATGTCCTGATTAAATGGTTCAATACCTGGTGATTCACTAATCCTATCAATACATGTGAATAATTGGTGTCAAATACAGTTTGTCATCTTATCATAGTCTTCAGATATGACCCATTTGGATGTTCATAGACTCTGTAGTTAGTGTGGAAATATGGTCATCTTCTAAAACATTGAGTCACCAGTAAAACCTATGGAGTTGGATCAGTGACAGTGGATGAACAGACTGGGTTTATGCTTTTGTTGATAATATAACTTTATCCAATTTTTTTTTTCTGATTTGATCTAATAACCTTTGTATCTAACCTACATGATCAGTAAATGAACTATAAGAAAATACAAGACTTTTTGCTGAAAAATGCAAAATGCAGAGGAAAAAAAATCTAATAATCAGTTTGGGAAAGACAAAAAAAAATATTTGCAAGTTGTGGTAAAACTAGCTGTATGTCTTTAAGGGTTAAAAGTGTACTTGTTCTCATTAAGTTGGTCACTATATCAATATTAGTCCATTGAACACCCACATATGTAGTAAACAGCTCGGTCTGTTTTTGGACACTGTACACAGTCTTAGCGGTTAATATTTCAAACTGCATATTATATTATTCGCCTTTGTTTCTCTGTCTTTGTTTCTGTTGTCTATTAACGGTAATGAAAGGAAGTATTATCTTTTTACATGAACTAATTTTATTATGATAATGTACTGCTGTTAACTGTACAGGGCATTAGATGCAGTGTGATCCATAGGATAGCTGGGGGGCGCTCTAACTTCACTCTATGGTTTTGTGTGTGTGTGTGTGTGTGTGTGTGTGTGTGTGTGTGTGTCCTAGCTTGTCTCCTTGTCCAGACACCTTAGCGTCAGGGCAATAGTGTTGGAGCTCTGAAATGAGGGCCAGACAGACACAAGTGGGATGAATGAATTGGGTAGCGGGGGTGATCACAGACACACTGACAGAGAAAGGATGTTGCTTCAGAATAAAGGGATGATGCGCCTGCAAAACAGTGACAAGCAAATCAGCTTTAGGACAGGGCCTCCCCACACACACACACACACACACACACACACACACACACACACACACACACACACACAGTGGGGTAATGGGTTGTGGGTTGTTTTGTCGACTTAAGTAAGACACGGTCTACTTCTCCAGACGGATGTTGAGCTGCTGCAGACAGGGTCATCGTTTTATCACCGTCTGTCATTTCGGCGCTCTCGGTCTCGTCAACATTGGACACATTCAATAGCATCAAAAACATGCACACTACTGGATGGGAATTGTTGAGGCGTGAAATGTACTAGTGTGTACTTTGAGTATGTGTGTGTTTGTACAGGGATCTATTTCTGATATTTGGGGGGGGGGGGTAATGAATGGCACCTGTCCTCAGTTGGCCGTCATTTCTCAAGTGCAGTAAATCTTGTATTTCATCATCCACAGCTGCAGTTTCAAAGAATGTCCAACAGCTCAGTGTTGAATTCACTTTTTGTTTGTTTTATCTACTAATTAAGGTCTTTTTTTTCTTTTTTTTTTTAACTAAAAGCAGTCAATCATGCCTGTAGTGACAAGTATGGAGCCTCTGGTGTCATCTCACCTAAACCCTGGGGGTATCGTGGAAGGAGGCAGTGGAGGATGTGTTATCAAAACATTAGCAAAACTTGAGCAACAGACCATGTTGGGATGAAATATGCATTATGTTATGAAACAGAATGAAGGGTAGTGGGTGGTTTGGTGAGGTGCCACTGCTTAAAGACATGTGCAGTTACCGCCCTAGAACTGTTTGGATCAGACGTGTTGACTTGAACAGTGCAATACTATAGAAAGTGGGACATCTTACACTGCTATATCATGCAATACAGTGATGAAGTTTAGAGACATGTACTGTACAGACTACATCTGTAGACATGAGCTCAAGGAAACTTTTTAACTTCTTTTAATATAACAAAATAAATAAATAAAAAATAATAATAATAAAAAAAAAATAAATAAATATAAATATATAAAAAAATTACAAAATAAAAAAATAAATAAATAAAACAAAAAAAATACAAAATATATATATATATATATATATATATATATATATTTTGTATCGGTATTGGCCTGTTGCATTGGCCGATATGTTCTTTTTTCTCTCCCATGATTTTTTCTCTCCCATGATTTATTGATAGACGAAGGTCACCTTCATCGACTTCACCTTAATGTTTACTTTAGAAAGAAGTGACTTGAATAATGAAGTGACTGAACACTTTGTTTTGTTTTTATTTGAATGTAACTTTTATGATGTTAAATGTGAATGTTAGCTGTTCTACCTTCTAACATTTTCTCCATTTTTTTTTTTTTTTACGAGTAGTTTGATATTATTTTTAGATAAATAAACGTTTCCTTTAAAAAAAAAAGAGGAGGTTTTATGTCATTTATCATTTGACAGAGAAATTGAAAGAATCGCCTTAGATATATCAGCGCTGTTTCTGATGTAAAAAAAAAAAAAATCTATCTGACCCAAAAAAATCTATATTGGTTGATCATTAGTTAATAACCTTTCAAGTGTTTGCTGTGCCAGGAATTCATGATAAAAGAACATGGTGAAGAGTCATTTGGAACGCCATGGTCGTCACTTTTCCATAGATTGACATAAAGGCTGGTATCAATGCTCGCAGTAGTGGATTGACCAGAACAGAACATAAGGCTCAGATCTAGAGCAGCTCAATATATTGTCTGAGCATCGTCTTCAGAATGTACGTGTGCGCAGTAGTCACTCTGCAGGTCCTGCAAAGTCGGAGGCAAAAGAACTCAATGTTTTCAAGTGATTTAATGTCCACCTGTGCTGACACACACTGTGCACAACCATCTACCAATCACAATTGTTTTTTTTACTGAATTTTCATCTAGTTTTGCTCGCACAAATATACAAGACATTTTGCGTACATGAACATATCCAAACATTCCCTTATGGCATACATGGAGGAAAAACCCCTCCACAAAGAATCTCCAGTAGATATTAATTCCAATTAATCTCAAATGAAACATCAATAACATATGTATATATATGTGTGTGTGTGTGTGTAATAAAAAAAAAAAAAGTGTAAAATACTGAATAAAAAATTCAAAGATTTGATTAATTTGATTAATTATACATAAAAAAATAAATATAAAATAACAAATATACTTTGGTCAGAATTTAGATAAAATGATGAACAATATATAGTAACAGAGCAGCAACTCCCCAACTCATGTATCAAATGTTTGGTTTACAGCAGTACTTATCATTTCAGCATGTGATCGACTCATCCTGTTTGTGAATTGTTCATATTCAGTGCCATGATTTTAACGTCATAAATATCTGAATTCCTGCAGCACACTGTTAAAATCAGCCCTTGTTAACGTCGGCAGACTGGTTCTTGTGCTGGGGTCTCAGCTTCAGTGAACACAGACTGAATGTTTACTGGTTCAGTGTCTTTGACAGGAGGAAAACCATTAGCATTAGCACATGTTCACTTCCCCTTGATCTGACCCAAAAATAAACATCACAACTTAAACCATTTTTTCCAGCTGTCCTTGAACTTCCTGGAACATTTTGAAGCCCCCTCGTATTTAGGAGATTGTCAATGCTTTGCCGTCACACAGTATTTTCTGAGCAGGAACTATTACCCCGAATCCTACAAAATTTTAATTTGATCTGTTTAATTTTATCCTGTTGTTGGTTGTTAGTTGACATGTTCAACAGGAGAAGTACTAGTTTTTACATGTTTTTATCAGTGTAAAGGCTGTGTAAACAGGTTAAACAGCATCTAGACCACATATTTATGCAGTTGGTTTGATTTACTTCATCCTTCTGTATTCAATAGCAACATCAGGCCACATTTTGCTGGTTATCTTTGCCACTTTTCTGTTGGACATTTTCAGTTGATCAGATTTACATGTGGTAGGGCACAGGTCACATCCAATAACATGATTTCTCCATGTATCATTAAATGTCTGACTTTACAGTCGCTTTGTTTACAGTCCATAGAAGAGGGAAAAACAGTATGAGGGTGACATTCATATGACCTACTGTATGATGTCTACAATTCAGTCCTGCATGTCCAAGTCAGACTGTTTAATTCTACCCAACAGCCACAGAATTATAATTACACACAACTATATTTTTGTACACATATTATGTATATTTCTTTAATTTTCATGTTGACAATACTGTATTATACAAATGTATTATACAAATTTCTCTTTTATTATGTCTTGACGTGATTTAATATAAATTTATATTAATTATTTATTAACACACATACACATCAAATGAATATCATATATATATATACATATATATATATATATATATATATATATATATATATAGGAGTCTTTATTGTAAAGCCTATACGATACACATCTCGATTCAGCATTTATACGACATATTAAAGATTTGCAAGTAGCACCTCATGATGCAATACAATACAATTCACATTCAAATCATGATACGGAATAATTAAGGCCATTCTGATTCAACACATTTATTCTATTAAAAAATATGCAGTACAATTCAATGAGCTGGGTGAGATGAGTTCAGTTTCAGAACATGTGCCTCACATACAGTCAGCGAAAAAGTTAGAACTTTGTGTCCAAAGTAATTTCTCTAAATGTTTGTAACACTCAATATCTTGCCCAGAATCAGTTTATACTGTACAGGTAATGTATTTATAGTATAATGTATTTGTAATGTAGGTAAAACAGAAAGAGGTTCTGTTACTTTAAGAGACACCTGTTGGATACACGTGTCACTGTTTAAGGAAGTAGCTGAGGTTTATACAGTAGAATTCAGAACAGCTGATCTAATGTACATGTTCGTAAACCACGTCTTTTTCCAACGTCTATGTCAGATTTACATTCAGACTTTACAGTTTTCATTCGTGGTTGTTGTGCCACAGTATGTTCACAGAGCTCATATCCGCTAATCCACGGCGCACGTTAACGTGGGTTTAAGAAACACTTTTAAATACAACTAAAATACTATTGAATGGATCAAATTTCATCGCTACAAACATTCAGGAACCACTGTATGATATCATTCCAAAGATTTAATTCACTCGCAGCTTCTCTACAAATGCACTCGGATTGTGTATGTGTATGTGTGTCTATATATATATATATATATATATATATATATATATATATATATATCTTTCTGTGTTGTATTGATAATTTCTGTCCTGCTAGCTTTTTCTTGGATTACAATGGAGCGACCACAACACAGAAAAATCTCCTCCTGGGATTAATACAGTTTTCTGATTCTGATAACTGATCTGTAGATACGACAGAGCACATTAGGTTTTTTGTCTATAATGTAACTTCACAGGCTTAACTGTAGCCCCTAACTTAATTATCTCTACTTTTTTGCTTTGTCCTTTTTAAATCATTCAAATGTGGCTGGTAAACAATGTTTGCCTTTTTACTGGAAGCTATATTTGTTGGTGTTTTCCATAGACTTTATGCTTGGGAAGAGGAGCGTCCGTTGAGCAGCCTTGTGTGCATGTCTCCTTCACCCCTTAACGAGAATGGCATGCTGTGCGCCCCACTCCCCCCGCCCTCTCCCTCACTGTACTGTGTCCCACTGTGCACCCCCCATCCAGCTTCAAAGTGGCAAATAACAACAACAACTGAAGGGGAGAAGATGAATGAGGATGAATGAATGTGCCCCTTTCCACTCCCCTTCTGCCCCCCCCACCACCACCACCCTCCCCCCCACCTCCCCCCAGCTTCCTACCCCGCTGCATGCCCTCCCTCTGCTTCCCCCTGTGTTATGACTGTTGCTGGTATGTATTACACACGTATCTGTTAGCGCTGCTCCTCCGTCGGGACACCCATATAAAGGACTGTCATTTCCAAAGGTCAGGAGTGAGTCCTGCACACAAGTGTTGTCCCGACACTGGGTCTGGAAAAATAAAAACGCTCTACTGGCCCATCCACGTCCTATGTCTGAGGCCCACATCTCACATATCCTCTGCCTTTTTCTTTTTTGCTGCTTCCGCTGTTGTCAGTGTTGAACAGGCATTATTCCACTCATTAGCGCCATGGTTCAGTGCAGTGCAAACACTTCATATAGATCAGCTGATATGTAACCTACCTAGCAAGAGGAAGCATGCTGTGCCACAGGCATGTTAAGTTAGGACATGTCCCTCCGTATTGGCATTTGTTGCAAAGCACACAGGGTTTGTGTGAGTGTTTAGTGTAAATTTGGAAAAATATGCTAGCTGCGTGACATGGTGAACTTAGGATTTGGGGTAGATGTCAGTCATGTGGTGGAAATTACCACCCTGTTGACATAATTTACAGATTTACACCTTTTTGTTCCGCAAAGTACAACATATGACAAAGATTTCATCTCGCGGCCATTCCTCCCCTTAAATCTTAAAAGGTTTTGATGAATTTCCATAGTGTGTTGATAATCCATCAAGATAATTGGTGATTACAGGCTCCACAACACATCACTATTCATGTGTGTGCTATTTGTATGGTGTTGTAATGTCAGTCACTACCAGGGTTAATGCTACACACACACACACACACACACACACACACACACACACACACAATGTGGGTCTAGGTTTTAGATATTTTCTTCTTCCAATACACCTGATGGTCATTATTAGGTTTCTGCACAGCTTGATGATAGAGTGATCATTTGAATCAGGTGTGTTAGAAGACAAATTCATCTTAAATATGCAGCACACTGGCCCTCAAGGACCCGGATTAGTGACCCCTGATCTCATGTCCAGTAGTACAGATGGAGGATGAAGATGATTCCGTTCAGTTTTATTTGTACAGCCCTGTATCATAACAAGGTTCTATCACAGGGCTTTACAGATTTAGTCGGGTATAAACAAACAGCAGTCAAATAAACAAGAGACAAGGGAAATGGATTAATGTCCCGGGGATCCCCTGTCCTTAGACCCCTCCCCTTCTTGGCAAAAGAAAAACTCCATAAACCCAGTGGGTTAAGCAAAGCCTCAGACAGAAGCACAGTAAAGGACAGATCTTCTCCTATAGACAGACAGACTGTAGATGCACCAGGACTGATGGACGTAGTTCTAGTTTAGAAGGAGGCAGTATGGTGGGTCCATCTAGTCAGGTGACACAGGTGGGGGCGAGGAGGTCCATCCACAGTGACTGGGAGAGGAGGTCAAGGGTCAAAGGTTAGGACAGGACACACAAGTCACTGCACATCCGGTTGTCACTGGGTCCCAGGTGGCTACAACTGAAACGCTAACCCCACCTCCAGAGTAATGGTGATGATGATGATGATGATGATGAAGATGATTTGAGCTCTTTTTATTATTTTTTTTTTATTAACTTTTTGCATTCTTTTAAGAAATATTTTTCTACTGATGTCTTACACTGTGGTTTATTTGTTGTTGTTTTTTTTAAATACTTTTATATCCCATGTTTTTATTTTTGGTCTTCATTTTATGTTCCTTTGTTTAGTTTTACAGTTTTGGTTTCTGAAATTTTTATTAGCCTGTATCTTAGGTTAATCTCTTAAAGTGAACTTTATGCATGTGTTTAAAAGTATTGTTTATATTAGCTGTTAAAATCCACTATCAGTCTACCTCTAATGCATACAGTTGTTTTTAATATAATTCTATAATTACTACTGTACACTGTATACAGCTAATCTGCATTTGTACACATTAAACAGAGAATATAGGTGTTTCTCTGAAACGCATCCATAAAAACAACACATGGGACTAAAAATTCAAACCAGATGTAGACTAATGTTATGAAGCATGTTTTTTTAAGCACTTTGAGTTTATTTTAAAAATAAATACCTATTATGTAAACCATAAAAAAATTAAAAAGAGAAAAACATTTCAGATAAAGTATATTTTTATATTATTTTACATTTAACACAGTCAAAAGGACATGAAAATTACATGCTACAATTCTTTTAATATCTTTTTACAGTTTGGTCATGGAATTAATTATTCAAGGCAGAGCGTGTAACATAAATGACCATTGTTGCAAAATCCTTCCCAATGTATTTGTATGTAAACGTTCAGGTTCTGTTTGTAACATAAGTGGACACGATGGGTTACACACAAAACCTGGGATGAGACTGTCAATGAAAAACATATATCTGTCTTGGAATAGGATTATCATATTTATAATTTATATCAGACAATTACAGACATGTTTTCCAGATCAAATGCACTGACACCTATATAGCTTTTCCTATCCCAATTTTGGTTGTTTTTGGCCCCAATATTTTATGAAAAATTCATTAATTTTGGCGTGACTCAGAGCAAGAATATATATTATACTTTCATGTATCTGCGGTCATCATTAGTTATAATCTGGGGGGAAATGTGTGTAAATAAAAATTTTTTTTTAAAAAAAGCTGGCAAAGTGCCAGATACCAAAATGTACCCAGTTTTATAAAAAAAATACCTATATGTAAATATGCACCACATGCCTCTATAGACCCTATGTTGTGATCCCAGTGTTGAGGCGTAATTAGACAAAGTGGGAAAAAAAAAAGCGTTTTATACTGTAGAAACTGGAGCCTGTCTGTATTTGGAACCTGGTGTCATGCCACTGGCCGTTTGCCGGTCCCGGTGTCTGGGCAGTGGAGTACCAGAGTGAAACATGAACTAGTCTGCTGCGGCAGTAGTGGCTTCCCTCTAACCCACATTTATTACATCTAAAAATATAGAGTGGTTTTCTAAAAAGAGCCTGGCTCCTGTTCTGTCCGACCATGTCAGGTGAATGTGCTCTGTGGGCTGGTAATGACTTGATGCCTGAAAGAACAAGCACAAACTTTTTCAACTCTTGACTGACTCATGGAACCCTGTTATGTGGCTGTTTTCCATCTCATAGACTGTAAAAGTGTTGTTTTACATAATGCCTGTGATGGTGGCCTATCTCAGTCACCTGAGGTCAGCAGGCTCCAAGTTACTTGCTGCTGGTTCGAGTTGCAGTACGTTTCCGTTTTCTGTGACGTTACTGTAAAACACATCCAATTATAGGTGGATTGAACCCATACGGACCATTTTGGCAGGTCCCAAATGGATTTTTCTCCATAATTAATCCCGGTTAAGTGATTTATCACCATTTATTTTAACGTTATCCTCTGTATTTTGCATATTTTCTGGGACAATTGTGTGTTTTCCTCTATTTCATTTACTGATAATGCAGATGTTCAAAAAGTAAAACTGAGGGAAATACCAAAAAGTTATATATATCATTAACTAATCATAAGCCCACAGTGTCCACCCGCTGTCTTTGATCCAACTACACAGGTTTTAGAGGTGGATCAATGTCGTAGAAGGTGGCGGTGTTTCCACGGTAACCACATGGGTTATATCTGATGATGACCATGAAATGATGACGAACTGTATTTCATAGCAACCATCGGCATGCATTGATGGGGTCAGTGGGTGAACAGGTATTCAACAGTTGACAACAGTAGACGGTTTTTGGACGCGGGTGTCTGGGCCTTCATGGGTTAATGGTCTTGTCTTGTGCTCAGTGGTGAATATTATGAAGCTGCTGTTACACAACTACTGTGAGACCAGCATGCTCCTGTGTCTTCAGCTTCTGCTCCTGTGTGTTTTAGCTTTGGTCTGCTGCCAGGAGGCCCAGTTATGTCACCCATTAAATCTTTTGACATCTTTTTCAAATTGGGGGCTGGGGACTGTCCCCCCCCCTCCTCACCCCACCCTTCTTTTAGTCATGCATCATGCAAGGAGTTCATTTCATCTGTAAAGTATACAGCTTGGATCTGTCTACAGCCATATTTATATTCAGCAAAGTTTCTCATTTACATAAAGCCTGCTTAATCAGCTTTTAAAACAACAGTGAGGTAACGTCTCGGCAGGGAAGCACCATTAAAAGTTGCCCAATACTGTAAGAGGCAGCTAATCAATAATGTCTATGAGCAGCAGACTTATATGGAGACTGTTTTGGCTTCATAGTAGGTTAATAGAATTGATAAACAAGGAGTTACGCATTAACAGACCTTTAAATATGTCCAATGTATGTAATATAACACTGGTGTTACCATGTGACTGTACTGTTGATTATTTAAGTAACATCTATGAATCATGAGCCTGTTTGTGCTGGATGTCATTTCCTATTTGACTCTCAGCTGCTCATTGGGATGCCTAATGGAGATGGTTTATAGAGATATAGAGACAGAAGACAAGGTACGTAAGCTTCAACACTTATAGCCCCCACTGAAATGTATAGGTACGACTTGAGTACTGAAAAACCCCCGGAGTGCTCCTCCAAGTGCTGACTTTCACTATAAAAAGAGTCGGTGGCATCAGTGTGACTCCATAAATATCTGATTATCCTGGAAGTCATTTGGTTGCATCGAAGGAACACACAGTAACTCACAGTATTTAAACCAGAGGTCTGAAACATGCAGCCCGGGGGCCAAATCTGGTGCGCCAAAAGGTCCAGTTGTGGCCCCTGTGGTGGATTAGTGAAATGAAGATGATCATTTTAGTTCAGCTTTGACATGCAAACCAATTTAATCTCAAAGGGGTCAGATCAGTGAAATACTATCGTAGTAACCTATACACACTCACAATTCCAAATGTTTCCACATCATTTTACTGTATTCACACTCAAACTATCTTTTCACAAAAACACAAATAACCTGAACATTTTGAAATGTCTGAAGTGCAAGGTTACCAGTATTGTGCCTGATATTAAATGTTTTGTATATTTGCAGTGGTCTGTAAGTTGTAATGTACATGTGTAAATCACAAAGTCACACAGCTACACCCAGTTCTCTTAAGACATTTCAGTTTGTTCATGTTATTCACATTATTTTAAAGAATAGTTGATAGATGTAAGCATTTTCATTGCATAATTGTGATATTTTCTCATTAAAACAGAGAGTAAAGGTTGGAGTTGACATTATTTCTATATTATTGTGTTATTATTTTACTGCTCTGGCACATTTCAGATCAAATTTAGCTTAATGTAGCCAAAACAATATGGTCAACAATCAACAGTAACCACACACACACACACACACACCTCCCATTATCTTTTCTATTATGGCTTCAACAGTCAGTCATTGGCAGACTGTTTAGTAACATTAATACTATGAACAATTATATCGATAGTTTTGTCTGTTCCAAGCAAAAACACACAATTCTCTTTCTTCATAACTGTCAGGGTTAAAAAAACAAAAACAAAACGCTCACCCTGGCATTAAAAACACACCAACACATTTTTAAAAAACACACGATAAAACCAGTAAAAAAAACAAGTAAATCAGAGAAAATAAGTAAGAACACAGTGCAGTTTGTGTTGTATTCATTCATTTGCATTTACAGTGGTACTCAGTCTGTGTTAAATCTATATTGTGGTGCCTCTCATTTAAAGCAGGAGGGTGAAATGTTGTCAGTTGGAGATACGGACCGGACCCCCTGCCTCTTACTGTAGGAGCTAAATGGAATGTAGCGTTAGTGAAGGGGGATTTAAAAAGTATTAAAAAGTGATGAACGAAGAATGCAAAATTTAATGGCCATTAAAACTATGACATTTGATCAAAAGGTATTTATAAACAAAACAAAACATGGTATTAATTGTTTTCCTTTTGGACAATGAGGCCATCCATTTTGATGAAATAACTTGTAAAGTTTGTATACATTTGTCATTCGGAGCTAGATTTCAAATTAATGTGTGTTACAGAGCCATATAAAGATCTTTATATGGCTGCTTAATGTGGTGATGGTTGTAAAAAAAAAATAAAAAAATTGAAGGTAGTAAAAAAGGTTATTAAATGGTAGTAAATTTAACTTAAATATTGGTGTATATACCCTGTTAAGGTACTGGTGTTATTCAGTGTAACACATGCTACAGTACATGTTATGATTCAGTGGATTGTCACATGAACAGCTTTTATACTCTTTATTTATATTGGCTTAGACAAGTCCAAGGTGTCGCGCATATGTTTTTCAGTGTAAAGTCATTTTGAGTGGAAAAGTGACAGGGTGTCAAAACAAAACTAAAGCTGGAGTAGACATTGTAAGTTAATGTCACATGTTTTGCGTGTATAAAAATGCCAAGGGTATTGTTTGTGATGTTTTTACAGATGTAACATTTATACTGAGCTGTTGCACTGAAACCATTACATGAGTGGAATTGATTTTTATAGAATTTGGAATTTTCCTGAATCGGAGGTTTGTTTCTTTAATTCCTCTGCTGTTAAACTTCGGTTCCACTGTTGTGTTTGACGGGGACATTTATTGTGACGCACATGGCACCAGGATCAACACACATTTGTTGAAGACTATGGGTGTAAGAAGGTATCGGTTGTGCAAAATACCACAGTGACACAATACTGTATCAATATTTTAGGCGTTTATTCAAATGCATTGTTTTCTTTTGATTGTTTGTTTCTTTGTGTGTTTATTAAGCTCTTTTATTTATAGGCCAGGATCTGAAACGGTAATATCTTTAAAATACTTAATGAATGAATGGATGAATGAATTTACTTAGTGTGTGTGTGTGTGTTTTTCCATATTGGTCAAACAGTTTTCAAACTGTGGAATCAATAAAGTCCTTCTATTCTATTCTATTCTATTCTATTCTATTCTATTCTATTCTATTCTATTCTATTCTATTCTATTCTAAAGCTGCATGTTATAACTTTATCCACATCCTACACTTTTTTTTTACTGAAGTTTTTGTGGTAAACCACTAGATCCTATTCTGATCAAATAAACATGTCTTTTGGTATTTGTCTTGTAATTATAAGATTCTTTCCGGTAAATAATCTTAAAAAAAAAAAAAAAAAAAAAAAAAAGAAACAAATCATCAATCAATCAGTCAATCAAAGTTTATTTATATAGCACTTTACAAGAACATAAAACACGACTTAAGTGCTTTACATCTAAAACACATGTAAAACAACAGGATAAAACAACTCAGTCAAATATAATTAAAACATGTAAAAGACAATAAAACAACAACACACAGATACAGAGATAAAAAACTTAGGCAGATAAAACATTAAAACATCACCTTGTTAACAGTACTGTGATACATTGCGCTGCATGGTATGTTGATCCTAGTATCGTATCGTAGACTGTGTGTGGGAGTGGGCAGAAGTCTGTGGACATATATTTATTTTTCTCCTGCCTTTTGGTCAGGCTTCCCCCGTCAATCTTATCCTGTCAAAGAGGGCCAAAGGTGCGAGCCTCCTGTCTCTGCTCCCACAGGGGCCACTGTGGGCCCGGGGACCCCAGGGTCAGGCCCCAGGAGCTGCTTTGACTACTGGGAAATCTGCACTGTACATAGAAAAGCCAAAGCCCCCTGCCCTCTGCCCCTCTGCCGTCATGCACACGCTGTTTTTTTTTTTTTTTCCTAATCCCACTTTCCAAACTGTAACAGCTTCATAATTTCCATTTCTCCTCATCCTCCGTCTGAATTCTGAACTGTCATCTCAGACGATTGACAGCTGAACGGCCCATTTCTACTCCTTCAGAACTCTGTACATGTTGCTGCGGGGTGAATGGGTGGGGGTGGGGGTGCGCAGAGGAGAGGAGAGGAGGTGAGGGCAGAAAAGAGAATAGAAATGACCTCATCAAACCAAGTTTTTACATGTGCCTCCCTCATCTGACACGCGTGTGTTTCTGATCTTGGCGTTTTTGTGGAAGAGGAGAATGTTTCCTGTTTGAGCAGACTGGAGGGTTCACACAGGAGTCGGGGGGGTCGGGTTGCTCCGCCGCCGTCTGGTTCTGTTGAAGCAGATTCCCCACATCTCCATCAAATGGCAGCTCTGTTTTGGCACGGCACTGAAAACTGACCCTGGTGGTCACTGATGTCTGGGGGTCTGACGCTGCCCCCCACACCCCATCCCCCCACCCCACCCACCCACCTCCAAATTCCCATCCACTGTTGGTTTTTCCCAAACTACACTTAAGAACAATTGGTTTGTTCACCTGGAGACAACAAGCTGCCAAAGCTGAGGTGGAATATTTCTTTGCTAACATCCACACATGTTTGGAATCTATATTTAAGACCAAAATCCCATTTGATGCTTCAACACTGTATATGAGGGTAGTGACACAGAGCATTCTGATTAAAAAGACAAATATTTGATCAGAGTACTATTTACTGAAGTGAAAAAGTACCAGATGCACCATAACATGAGAACATGATAATTGGTTCAATGCAATCACTGAAATCTATGTAAGAGAGAAAAGGAAGGGTCCTGTTCATTAGAAGTAAAAGGGTTTAACACACACACACACACACACACACACACACACATTTATATATATATATATATATATATATATATATATATATATATATATATATATATTATAATTTATATTATAATTTTATATTATAATTATAATAAGTTATAATAATAACATATTATACATCATCATCATCACTCCACTGTGGCCATATTTAACTTATTTGGAAATGACAATATATAACTGAATTGGTTGAACGTTCTGGAGCTGAAACTTTTGTGGGTATTTATTGTAAATACAATGAAAATAAGGGAAAAATTATACATCTTTATTTTGTTCGAGGGCATATTTAACAAAATATATCTCAAAAAAGGGAAGACTTACCTTAAAAACAGTTGTCTGATTTGTCTTTGTTTCTTTTATATGGAAATGTGTATATTGAATGTCATGCTTTTTTTATAGACATGATATACAAATGTACTAAGTGGTCTATAAAGTGTCTTTCTACTGTAAATAGAAAAAGGAATTAAATAAAAAAGGAATACTTGTTTCCTAAGGTATATTTATTTAGCAGTTTGCTCTGAGCACATCTAGAGAATGTGTGCACAGATGCAATTGATGTGTGTGTGTGTGTGTGTGTGTGTGTTTATCTTCCTTTCAGAGTCATTGATTGAACAGAGTAGCCGTGTGTTTAACAGGGTCGTCCCTTGACAAGAGGTGTAAGCAATCTCATGTTGATGTTCTGCCACCTGAAATGTGATATCACAGATAGAGGTGTGTGTGTGTGTATGCGTGTGTGTGTATGTGTATGTGTATGTGTATGTGTATGTGTGTGTGTGTGTGTGTGTGTGTGTGTGTGTGTGTGCCCTGCATTGTCCAGAGTGGTTCCCGTCTTACTAATAAAAAAGATCTCTCTAGTTTTGGATACTGCTCTCTCTCTCTCTACACAAGTTTAAAGATCTCATTCACGGTTCACACTGCATTTGGCCCTTAATGTCTCACAGCAGGCCCTCAGTCCCAGGCCCATGATTCATGGAGTGACAGGTCTGCCTCTGGCCGCCATAAGGGCCTGATCACACACAGTCCACACACTCACAAAAACATGCTCTGCCAGCACAGAAATGCATGGATTTTACATTTCCACTTTCACATTTTTTTCCACTTTGAGTCTCTATACCTTACGACATGATCGTATTAAATCATAAGAATAAAAATGTCTTGTGGTTTTATCTGTTGTCACTGTTTATTTCTTCTGGTAAAGCGCTGCCCAACAGTGCACTCAACTTATTTCAACTGACAAGTCTGCAGCTGTTTCATAGACCAGACTCATTTTTTGACATTTGGTGGGATTTTGTGCTTTATTACATGAAAACAACTCTAATGTTTGTGAGAGTCTTTTTGGAGCGATGGAAACCAAACTGAAGTATTTCTATGGAAACCACCACATGGCTCTAACTGTCTTAAACTATTTACAACAGAATACCTCCTGAAATATGTTTTTTTTAATATTCTGAAAAGTTTTTTAAGCAAATAACATATATTTATCTGTAATATATTAAACACATTTTAAAAAGTTAATTTACAATTTTGTGTGCAAAAAAAGTGAAACTGAAAAGGGCCCTCTTTCACTGATATAAGAATGTTAAATAAATTGGTGATGAATTAATAAATGAACCTTTCGTCAACAAAAAATAAATACTCAGCAACTCAAACTTATTTTGAATAATATAAAATAGCAATGATCTTGCACAGTTACCAAAGTTTATACAATCTGATGGACTGTAAACCAATTATATAAATGTATTTATTGTGTGTTTATTTCAGTATGAATTATCATTATTTCGCATTCAGTGCATGATGATTTATTTAATATATTGTTCATAAAAATTTAAGTACCACTGGAGGTGCATGCCCCCCCCCCCCCTACTTTGGGAAGTCCTGTCTGAGGGTATTGAAAAATGCTTTATTATTGTCCACTATCACCTCAGCAGGGGACACAGAAATGCTGTTTGTCCATCCGTCTGGGAACACTGTACTAGCAATAACTTTTGACAGCTTTGATGGAGGATCACCAAATTCACACCACATATGCCTCTCATGAAGGCTTTACTTAAGTTCGATGATGACTCGTACTTTTTGACACATGTTTTTTGTCATTTGTGCGATGGTGAACACAAGGCCTTCAGGCCAACAGCAGGCTATTTTTCGTTACTGAATTTCAAGGTTTAAAGGTGTCATTCCGCTGAAAACCACTTTTCCATGCTCTCATTGGAATCTGATGGGTCACCCCGAGTTACCAAAACATGCTGCGTTTGTTGCGTAGTATGTCACCTCCACTGGATGGATGTAATTTCCCATTCATAGAAAACAACAGAGAAACGAGCCACTCAGAAAAGGTCTGTCCACAATACGTCACAGGGACATTGGCATCACTCACAAGGGAAGATATCACCACAGTTTCTGCACAAACTTGAAAAAAATGGTGGATCAAACTGGTTCATGTGTGGAAATAAACTGTGTTCTCTGTGGAAATAAAGCAGCTTTTATTTCCCTGCACATTTTCAAAACAAGTAATAGCATGAAACCAAGCTGGATGCTACTCTCGGAAGGTAAACACACACAGAGCCAGAGGGGAGGGGGGAGTGTTCCTTCATGCATTCTGAGCCAATCGGAGATGCCTCATTACCGTGTCGTGGATATGTATAAGGAAGTACCGGTAAACTCTGTTGTTCAACCTCAAGTGATTTTTCTACCCTCCAAGAACTAAAAAAAAAACCAACTAAAAAAGAATGGAAAAAAATATTATTTATTATAATATTATGGTGCTGTCATTTTGTAACTGTAACTAACTAACTAACTAAGTAAAATAAATAAATACAGTTCCATTAAATGAATAAATAAATAAAAATAAATCAATTTAAAAAATAGAAATATATACACATAAATAAAAAAATAAACGGACCAGTGATGTGACTACTGCACACATGTACATTGCGATGTCGGTACAATATATTGTGCAGAGCTCTAATGGGAAGGTTGAGGGACATGCTTGTGGTGTTGTTTTCTTTTGTGTTTTTTTTTTGCTGGTTTGAATTATAAAACACACAAAAGGAACCAGTGTCAAAGCCAAGGTGTCTGTGTTGAATATGTTTGGGTGATGCCCAGCCCTGTGTTTTCTGCACGGTCTACGCACATGTGTTTTCACTTTGAGATTATCTGTGATTTCCTTTCTTAATCACTTCTCATGCTTCATTGTCTGGTTTTGTTTCCTTTCAGTGTTTCCGCGCCCTGTGCTGTAAAGGACCGCCACCACCAAGACCAGAATACGATGTGGTGTGCATCGGCCTGACAGGTGCCGGAAAGACCAGCTTGCTGTCACGCCTCTGCAGCGAGGGCAGCGATGGCATCGTCCCCACCACAGGTACGACACCAACCCAGTTTATTTCAGTTCCACATTCAGACCTATGTAATCTACAGGGGCTCAGACCAGGAAAATAATAACAGAATAACAGAAATAATGTCTATTTTTTTCATTTAGTGCAAAAACAAGTAAAAGTGCAACAATATTATTCTTTGATTTGTCATTTATACATACAAATATACAAATATATACAAATATATACAAATTACAGATCACAGTAGATCTACCAATACACACGTGTGTGTGTGTGTATGTGTGTGTGTGTTTGTGTGTGTGTGTGTGCTTGCATTCCTATCTTTCTGGGGAGATTGATATATTTACACAGTCACACCATTGGGACCTCTGACACCATGGGGACCAAAATTCAGGTCCCCACGAGAATTAACTCCATAATGCTTACTGTCGCAAATATATATCTATCTATTGTATGTGCCACTGTCAAATTAATTACTTCCACTTAATTTTTTAATTTTTTAAAAAATTTTTTATACTTATATTTATATTCAGAGGTTAAGTGGTTAACTATAAATGTAGGTCCCCACGAGTAAAATATTAATCTGTGTGAAGTAGAGAAATGTATTTAAATGATGTAGCCCAATAAACTTGTTTTTTCTTGATGACCCCATAAAGCATGAGGGAAACAGGTGCAAAACAAAAGAGGTATATTTTACAAGGTTTCAAATTTATATTTATTTAATTTTTTTTTTTAAAACACTTATTAAAAAACAACAACATGTGTTTATCTTAACTACCCAATGGACACTTTACCTACAAGTGATGGTTACAAACTTGCTTCTCATAAGACATGAGTCATGTTTCCACTATTGGAATTGACCGGGCCATGAGTTAGCCTGGTTGTGTCTCCATACTGAATGGCCCTGTAACAACCTTGCGATGAAGTCATCATATCGCATCAGTTGCTATGGTAACATCCCTAATAAAAAGCACCAAAACAACTACTCTTGAAATGTTTGTCGCGATCTACCCTTAAGCAGGAACTCCGTTGGTTTCTCGTCTCTCATCTTGTCATCTGAACTCGCTTTATCTTCACAAGGGTCACTGGGGGCCTAATCCAGCTACAATGGGTGAAGGCGGGGTCACCTTGTATGAGTCTCCAGTTTTGATAGTGGAAACGCACCTGTGGAAACTGGTGTGTGTGTGTCTGTATCTGCACAGTTTTGAGAAATTATCTGTCCAGTTTGGTACCTGCAGTTGAGGATTAGTCTGGTCTCCACATTAAATATCTCACTAAGGTGATAGGATCAATATTTTGGGAGATATTAGTCATTTTAGAATACGATGCCCTCATAATCACATTGCGTTTCCCATGATGGTTGATCGAAAGAGCAGTACCACGCTGCATGAACGGAAATTAAGTTAAAAACAGGAATGACACATTTGCTAATTTACTGTAAGTCCTGAGATATCAGATTTAATATGGCTCATATGCCCCCCACAAGTCAATGCACTAGTTTATTATAATATTAGTACAACTGCACTTCTTCATAAATGTCAGGTTGTTCATAGTTGTTTAGATTTTTTGTGAAACAATTCGTTCATTTGTTGTTTTCCTCCATATATTTGTATTATTTTGTGTACAAAAAATAAGTTCAATATGAACTGCAAAAAAATAAGTGGGAAGAAAACTTATTTAATCCCACCCCCCTTGTTGCATTATACAAAACACATTACTTTTGCTTACTTAATGATTACGTAACATCTGTTTGGAGTCCTAATAATATAAATAACAGATAGTAAACAGATTAAGAAAATAGATTACACATTGTAACTATTTAAAGGGCAGTCTGCAGAACTTGTACTCCAGTATATTTCAACAATATTCCATACCGACAATGGTAATGGAAGTGACACAGACCAACATGGTAAACAATGACAAACACAAACCAACAAGGAAAAGAAGAAGCCAAGGATGAAATGAAACAGGAGCTAACAATAAGCCCCACTCATCCAGTACTGAAACCAGACCATGTGTTAGTAAAGTGCTTAAAGTTGTGGAGACTTTGTCATTGCTCGTGGTGACGATCTAGACTGTTTTATAGTTTCAGCCCAAATACAGGCAGACAAAAACTCTGGTAGTTTGAAACTTTGGAAGTCTAAAATGACACACTTTATAAATGTCAAATTTTTCATCATGGACTGTCATTGTTTTCACATGAAATTGGAGGTGTCATTGTTGATAGTTTTTACTGGTCTGTGTGCCCCCCTAGTCTAAAATGAGTTTGACGTCCTAGATTGTTAATACAGTTTTATTTTTGCATTTTAAAATTTTCATCCCAAAAGCCAGATTGGACCTTGTGGTGGGGTTGTTTTGGCCTTTGGTATGTTTGACACCCCTGCCCTAGTGACACATTTTCTAAGTACTCCAAAACAATTTAACCCCATCTTCCACGAAGCATTTCAAGCCCCTCAAAAGCTCCAAATCCACCAAGAACATGTTGTTCTCTGGATTAAAAACCAAAATAAAGGATATTATTGAGGTATTACAGCTCTCCAATAGAGGGAAGCATGTCTTTAGTATGTCTTCCAGAGTCTCAGCGCTCATGCCAATAATGCTATGCTGTATCTCTCCAGCCAGTACTCAGCTTCTTTCTTCTAGTCAAGTGGGAGGCTGGTGTTAAGTATGTCCAGAAGAGGAGGCTTTAGGGCCAGAACATCACTCTCTCCTGGTAGTCGACGCTCTGCTTTCCATATACGCAATACTATTCCTCACAGACACAGACATTCCTCTTCCCTCCCCTGGCTTTGTCAGCACTGAACTGTTGCAGAAGTCCTGTTTTAGATGCAGTCATGGTGCACTTTAATGACTAGAAGCTAAATATAAAGTAATTCCCTGGGGTGCTACTTGTAACTTTTAGATATGTGTGTGTGTGTGTGTGTGGTGAATATGTGTCTGCGCCTGCTGCTTAGGCGGCTTTAATAGTTTAAATATGCTGATTACTTACCTTACATTCTTAGTGATCTTCCCTGAAATGAGATTTAGTTGTCAACGCCGTTCCCGCCTGCCAACATCCACGGAGAAAAGATCATGAGGGATAAGGGGGAAGCCCCCCGAGCCCCCTCCCCCAACCCCCCCTTGGCCTCTTACCTCATGATTCTGCACTGTAGTAACATCCTTAAAGACCACATTCAACACATGTGTCCGATGTTTAGAAAATGAGAATTGGTCATCTGCCCCATCTCTCCTTCTGTTTGTTAGTGTTACCAGGATCCAAATTCCCACTAAGACGATTTAGCATAATTTCAACAGCATAACATTTCTTTTTTCAGTGGCTTTTTCCTTTACATTTTCCCACCGTTTTCAACCTCAGAATCAAACCACATAATGTATGGTATCACTTTAGACATTAGCTTTATCCTCCCCTGACTCCAGCATAGAACAAAATACTTCTGTTTTGGTGTTGCTTGTTTTTCTGTTTAGCTAAGCTGGACCACACAAAGTGTTCTCTTGTTTCTCTTTTTTTTAAACAACTCAAATGTGTTGTCAATCCTCTTTTGTGTTCAGCAGCTGTTTGGTTTGGAAAAGGTACATGAAACATCCCAGGGAAACTAAATGATTAAATAGATAATGTGAAGTCCAGCTTTTTACTATTAAAATATTCCCACTATTGGCACAGTTCTGGTCAACATTCCAATTTGGCATTAGAGGTAATCACTGCATCATCTTACACAAGCACACACACCTCTGTGTATACGTCACATTTAACGCAGCAGTGACACAGTTATTTCTTTAAAACATCTCTAATTCTGGACAAGAACATTGCACTAAAATGAGGTGTTGCTCTAAAATGTAACAAGCACCACAACACAATTGTTACTCATACACCAGTGACTGTGAGGAAAGCTGAGCTTCGCCTTAAATGCCAAAAATGAAATGGTCCAATATAGTCACTTTTGTTAACATTTCATTGTCCACAAATGTCAACGCACACTCATCTCTTAGATGAGTTTGTTCAGAATCAGCTACTTATCACGAATCAGCTGATTTAATGTTGTTCACTCCTCATACATTCCTATAGAGATGGTTTTTATTCAATGCATTTTCCTGTTGTTGTCGGCTTCGGAGCCCTATCGCGCAATTGTTTTCATTACCTCAAAAAAATCTATGGTCATTGGATTAATGCTACGATTTTGTCCCATCCCTGGATGCTCAGTGTCTGTGTGGGTGAATGGAGCTGTGGGCAGGTCACGGCCAACCTGAACACTGAGCTTCTGCATAATGATTAGGTCCTGTTTTGACTGACAGGTATTTTGAAGTATAACATTGTCTCTGGACAGCTCAGCCTCAGTCCCATCGTGGGACTGTCCCACCGAAACCATTTCTTGTTATTTGCTTGGCAAAATTGCATGTTCAGTTCTTACACTGTTAACAAAAGATACAGTTTAACATAATTTCAATGTTTCCTTGTTCAAGTCCCTGGAAAAAAAATATGTGGAAAAGGAATGGAGGCAGAATTTACGTAGAAATTATTTAATGATGTAAGCTGACGATGAACTTCCCCTTTGAAAGACCAGCAGCTGACACTGTCATACACACTATTTGGTTTTGTCAGTACATTTATACATTGTCATGTTTCTCCTCTCAGGTTTCAGCATTAAAGCAGTGCCATTTCCAAACGCCATCTTGAATGTAAAGGAACTTGGAGGTAAGAAATAAAAGTAATTGTCTTTTGCTCAATCCAACTACTTATTTTTGTTAACATTGATTAAATGCAAAAAAATCAGACAGTATTTAGTTGGAAGATCTTCAGATCTGATTTAAGTACCCATTCTACATAGTGTTGTTTATTAGATGACGTGGTAATAAATGTCACAATACTTATTTCTTTCCAAAGTTGCATTGATTTTTCAGCAATATCTTGTAATGATTTTTGGAGTGAGACTGATGTCTTCTTCTTTTTTTTTTTTTTTTTTTTAAAAAAAAGATGTTCAGTTCTTAAAATGTCTCATGTTCCTGAATTCCATTTATTTTCAATATTTCAATAATTCAAGCATGATGAATACTAGTATCGTGGAATATTTCTAAAAGAACAGAGAAAAACAATCCACTGATGTTCAGACCTGGTTACTCAGGTTATTGAAGTTCACCTCACCTAATTATTTGGACACAGAACACTACTGGACAGAGACTTGAACCACTTGAGCCAGCTCCACCTCATAACACTGTCCCCACAGGCTTGTACTGTGGACACTAGGCATGATGGGTAATCACTTCACCCACTTCTCTTCTCACCCTGATGCATCCATTTCTCTAGACCAGGTTCAATCTGGACTCATTAGACTACATGACTGAACCATTAATCACTGCAGTAATAATCCAATGAAAGCTCCTGAACTATGAACTAGGGCATTAACAGAAACGTTGACCAGTCGACTCCCGTAGCACAAGTCGACTTAAATGTAGAGGAGTCGAGAAGGCGCATGTTATTCTTTCTCTCCCTCCCTCTCCCTCGGCATGTAAACACAAAACCAGTCAGACCTAAACCAGTGGAGACATGGCTGCTGCAGGTAAAACAGGGGCGGTGGGTCTGACAAAACAGAAGATTGATAGACACACACATTGAAAAAAAAATGGCGCGGCCATCTGAAGACGCATCCACTAGCTAACCTGTGATATGAGCAGCATCTGCTAGCTGCCCTGAGTGATATGAGCAGCATCTGCTCGCTAACTTGAGTGATACGAGCAGCATCCGCTAGCTAACTTGAGTGATACGAGCAGCATCCCCTAGCTAACCTGAGTGATATGAGTAGCATCTGTTAGCTAACTTGAGTGACATGAGCAGCATCCCCTAGCTAACCTGAGTGATATGAGTAGCATCCGCTAGCTAACCTGAGTGATATGAGTAGCATCCGCTAGCTAACCTGAGTGATATGAGCAGCACCGCAGACAGCGCGCTCTTTTTTTCCTTGTCTTAGCAGCCGCTGCCTTATACCTTTTGCACTTAATATAAACATTGGGGACGTGTGACAGACATCTGGATAATCCAGTGTTACATCCATTGGTCCAGACATATGTTCACCCTACTGATGTTGTGCAGTTAAATTTAACAGAAAACTCAAGGTGTTAGCCTTTGTTTTGTTGGAGTTAAAATGCTGATGCTTGTGTTTTGTCAGTGGACATTGTTACATTACAGTGAACTTTAATACAAGTTGCTCATTGCTGGACAGACGTGTGTTCGTGTTGTTCCTCCGCTGACAATGTAATGACGTCATCAATACTCATAAACTTCACTTCAACTTTATTCATGGATAAGTCAACTTGAAAATGACTGAAGTCGTTAATGCCCTACTATGAACTACGTATGTACTTGGTTTAATCCAGGTAGGGTTTTGTCCTGATGGTCTGAACTGTTTCATATGATTATTGTATTTTAACCTTTCAAGGCACTTCTGTCTCAGTCAGTCAGTTACACAAATTCTATCAATGTCTATACTTAAAGGTGGGGTCCAAGATGTTTTCCTACAGCATTTTTCATTATATTGCTTAATATCCCCTTCACACCCTGATTGCAACCGATTCATTAAATGCTCTCACACAAAAATAAAATGAAAAAAAATATCACCCATGGCACAGACACGACTCAAAAAAATATCATCCAATCATTTTGAGCACCCACTTGAACTGATTGAAGAGTGATTTGTCTATCAAAGTAAACTGGTATTTGCCCCTCCCCCTCTGCGCATACCCATCATGCATGAATCGTGCACTCTCATTGGCTTGGAGCACTCATACAGGAAATAAAGCTAGAGCTTGGATAGTTATATTAGCAATACTAGGATGCAAAGTTCACTGGAAAACTGATTTTTAACTAACATAAATCACTCAGAAATGTAACATTAGTCAGATAGATATGAACTGGGGCTGTTCTGTAAGAACAGGGGAGGGGTTGGAGGAGACTGAATGAGGTATGCATGGACTGAAGCCGGAGCCCCGGAGCCCCTGAGCCAGGCGAATTGTTGCCGTGAAGCACATGCAGACCCTTGGGTAGAAGCCGTACGCATGTCAGTATTCTGGAGGCGTGGCTACGAGGAGACGTCTGAAGAGAGGAGTTTGGACTTTCGATTTTCTTGAACCATTTTTTTAAGATTTCGTACCCCACCTTTAATGAGTTTTATGATTAGGAACTGACATATCTGAGTCAAGGACACAAGGGCACAGTTGCATGCTGCAAATGTTAGCAAAAGTAGGTTCATTAAACATTACTCCCTTGTTGCATCTCGATCCAGTTATTTTTGTTCATGTTTTGAATCAGCACTTACTTTTACTCTCAGGAGATTTTGAAAAGGTGGTACACATACAGGGAGGACAGACTTCTGTGTCTGTGCATATGTGGATTGCGTTCTTTCATTTAACTCAAACACATATGTCATTTTAAATGGGAAAAGTCAATTAAATAACATCAAGCGGGGGGTTTGAGGAATCCCAAGAAGCCAACTGGAATCACTTTATGTGATGTGAAGCAGTGATGTGGTTTGGAGGGTTAGGGTTAAAGCTATTTTTACAGCACAATACGCTACTATCTAATATAACCGACTCATGATCATTTCATAACTCTAACCAATGGTCTTTTCTTACCTAAACAAATCAAACGGTAACAAGACTTTGTGTTTGTGTTGAAACTAAGTAACTGGTAACAACCGGTGAGTAACTTTACATTCACATCTAAGCCAAGCTATTGGCAATAATCAAGCTAAGAATTTAATTAAACTTTCCCAGAAATCTGAGTATACATGCACGGCTATATGCGCAAAATGCTAGCTACGCTCCCATCAGTCAGGGCACCAGTGGCTACCACGACTAGAGGGTGCATGTGAGAGTGAATGACAAATGGGTCACTAATGTGAAGTGCTTTGAGTGGCAAAAAAACGCTGCATAAATCCAATCCATTCTAATTAATTTAATTACCTCCGCCAAGGAGGTTATGTTTTTGCCGGTGTTTGTCTGTGTTCAAGATAACTCGAAAACCTATGGACGGATTTTGATGAAATTTTCTGGATATGTTGAAAATGTGAACAGGAAGAACTGATTTAATTTTGGGGGTGATTGGGGCGGGGGGGGTCTACCTTGTTGGAGGTCTGCACTCTCAGAGTGCTTTTCTAGTTACTGAATGAGATGCATTTGACTCCAAAACACTAGGTGGTGCTATATACCCTTTTGATCCAGGAATGCACGGATCAACCACTCTTCACAGTGTCTTTCTTGTTGTTGTTGTTGTTGTTCTTCATTCTTCCTCATCTTCTTCTTCTGTTGTTGTTATGCTCCAAGTCTTGTTACTTTTGGAGGGGGGGTTTGGGGGGCAGGGTAATGAATAAACAAACTAATTGTGGTTTGCATATGCATGGTGGAAAAAGTCAACATAAAACTACATTATGTCGCACAAATAGTCTACTTCGGTTTGACTACCATCCGACTAAGGTGTATATATGGCTTTTAAAATCAAAATTTTAGGCAGACTAAGACAGTAAGTCAAATTTCACAGGACCATTACAATTTACAGGGAAAAAAATGTTATGTTGAATAATTACTTCTTTCAGATTCACACACTCAAAATATAATAGAATAACATTATACGAATAAGAATAATAACAGATTAGATTACATGACACTTTTCTACGAACACATACTCAAAGTACATACAGTGGATCCATTATTCATTTACTGTCTTATACAAGCAAGGAAAACAAGTTATCAAGTTAACAGTTAATTTGTCTATATGTCACAAGTATGACAAGGTCAAGGTAAACGTTATTATCCTCCAAGGGGAAACTCAAATGATCCACATTAGACATCTCCTCAAGACAAATAAACATATAGACACACAGCCAAAACATATCACATTAAATATAAATAACTGATCAAAAAGGGTGATGTGCTAAAATAACAATGAGGTAAAAACAGCTAAAAAGGATAAATAAAATACATAAAAGGGAATTTGTGCAAAACAGTGAACTTAAATGCAGCAGTTGCTTTTGGTCTGAGTGCTGTAGGTACATATAACTTACAATACTGTATCTCTCTGTCCTGATGTGCCTCTACAGTAATCTGTCAACTTTACATGATCATTTTTTTTTCCTTTTAAGTAACAATGGAATTTTATTAACAGTTCCATGAAATAGAGTTCTAAACAAATGAACCTATTTGACAAATCATAGTACAACATTAATTTTTGACACTGATGTTCACTTTCAATTGATCCGGCTCAAAGACTTATGGGAGGATGGATGGGACCTCCAGTCTGTGGTAGGAAAGTCCTGGGTTTTGTAAATCTTCCCTTCCAGCCCATTTGATCTGCTAGCTATTTTCAGAGGTTTTTGACTACAGCATGACAAAGTACCTTAAGATAACTTGCATCCATGGTTTCCAGAAGTGGCAGCTGTTTTTCTGGCAGTTGGTTTGGTTTGGCTGACATCGACTTCCAACTGGATGTAAACAAGTTAATTAGATACTATCAGAAATGCTTGTCAGTGTGATGTTTAACTGTAAACTGTGTAAACGTGCACACACGCCACATCATTTCCAATCATTTGATCACATGCCCATAAAAGCATCTGAACGGTTCTAGGACCTGTTCTCATATCACCATCTTTTCGTTTTAAAATGGAACGTTTCTCCTGCTTGAACATGTTGTTTTTACCTTCATGTGGACAGACGTCACACCTGTTAGTGTTTTGTGAAGTGGCTGCACCGTTATTCCTGGAAATGCTCCGCAGTCGAGGAAGCCGTCTAATAAGCACAGAAGAGATGTTGAGGCGGAGACACAAACAGTACGAACGCAACACTTGTCGTCAACGTCTTACAGGGAGTGTAGAAGAACATGTATTAACACTTTCCTATCATGTTTGGATTTGTTTTTATTTGTTTTGAGTTTTTTTTTTTGAGTGCTGCTATAATTTATGTGAGGCGCATGACAGGTGCAATGCATATTTTGAAGCTTCACCCAGCCTCCCTGCCGAAAAGACGAAAAACATACTCTGACAGACACACACACCAACACATACACAGAGAGGCACCGGGGGACCACCAACGAGGGTGTTACCAAATTTGGACAGAGCGCATTGGAAGCTTTTCAAAAGAGGTTTTTCTGAATTGGGTCAAAGGCCGTCTGGTGGGACATTATTGTGGTTGGAAAAACACTGGTCCCACGGATGACACGTTTGATTTAGAGAAGTTAGTATATGCTGCCACCACTGCAAAGGATGATGAAATCTGCTCCCCCTGCCAGGACCCTTACCCCCCCCCCGCTCCTTTTCTTGTAAATACACAGAGTAAAAGAATTTGAGGGATTTATGGTGCCGTCCTTTATGGATGGGTTACAGAGGGTAAAAACAAGCACATGATGTTTTGACGCCTCTACTGAGTGCTTTTATTAGGTGTATAGTATCACATTTAGGTGGAACACTTCTGTTTGGCTGTGGACACAAAGTGTTGTAATTTCTAATGTATATGACGTAAATGCAGACTCTGGAGTGTTGATGATGTTGTGTAATAGACAGGTTTTATATTGAGGCCATCAGATAACTTAGTCACTTACTCAACACTTTGCATTTCCTCCAGTGTTGTTTTTTTCTCCCCCTCCAAAACGCATTAAAACAACCAAACACGTCCGGCTTAGTTTTGTTATTTTGCATTGCATCAGTGATGCAGAAAAATGATACAAGATGTGACGCACGCACACCAGTATTCCTGACCCTAAAAACTTGTTTTGCACAATACCTTTGTGGCTTGTTTTCCTCACTCAGCCTTGAGTAAATCCAGAGAGGAAGTGCTTGTTGAGAAACGTAAATGAGAGAAGCACTTCACCTATATTTTCCCCTCTCCCAAAGGAATGTCAGTGACGTATTTTTCCTTCCTCAGTAAATGTAAGGACAGTATATGTGCATGTAACTGCATGTGCACCCTCACTAATAAATCAATTAAAATATGAGAAAAGCATTTGGAGAGGGCAGACCTTCACCGAGGCAGATAACAACCCCCCCCACCCACACACACACACACACACACCTAAATGAACAGTAGGTTTCACTTTCACTTCTGCGAGTAGTGGTTTTCCCTGACCTATTGAATGCAACACACGGAATGATGTCAATATATCAATATCTTTAACTTTATCAGATACAAGCAACACAGAACAACATTGAGGTAGTTATTCTTGTAAAATAACTGTTTTTTTTTTCTAATCATGACCTCGGCAATGTGGGAAAAGAAACATGGCAGTTTTTTTCAGAGGATCAAACGATATCCATATGTATCATGATATAAATCGAATCACTATTTTTGTCCATCTTAAATTTTCCATTACTTATAAGTTAGTTGCGACAACATCAGAAGGTTATTTTTTTTGTTATAAACATGATGTATTTTCTGTCAGAGGTTGAACATGACAGATATGCTGGAGAACATGATGCAATTGTTTCAGAGAAATAAAATGGGCACATATATTTAAAGGCAAAATATTTCAAATTTCTAAAGGGGACACAAACAAAATAGGCCAAATTCACCAAACAATGCTGGGGGTATATGCGTGGGAGTGCATTACATAACTGCCATAACATAACTTTTAACATGTCATTAAAAAGCATTCAAAATATTATAAAGATTTTGTGGAAAATTAAGGCCTTAAATGGTATTTTAAAGCATTCAATTCAATGTCCGAGGGCATTAAAATCAATGAAAAACACTTGATGGAAAAAAGCATTGTTATTCACAATTTATTTTGATTATATAACACATAATACTTTTGAGACTGACACAGTGGTGCTGTGGAAAACTCTCGTGGATTACAGCAAGAAGGTCCTGGGTTTGATTTCAGCACTAGTCGGTGGAACCTTTCTGTGTGGAGTTTGCATGTTCTCTCCATGTCTGCATCGGTGTTCTCCAACTTCCTCCCACCATCCAAAGACATGCACTGATAGTTTAATTGGTTTCTCTAAATTACCCATAGGTGTGAATGTGAGAGTGATTGTTCAGCCATGTCATTAATTGGCGACTTGTCCAGGGTGTACCCCTGACTTAAGACCCCTAAGTAGCTGGGATAGGTTCCAAGCGACCCCCATGACATTAGTGAGGAGAAAGCAGATTCAGAAAAAAGATGGATGGATAATATTTTTATTGGAAGTATAGTGAGGTGACTGACAGGAGGAACCTTTTATTTGACTATTGTTTATGGTGGAAGTCACTACACTGGATGCTTGGAATGTAATGTGCTGTGAGCATGGTCATGCTCTTGTGAAAGGGAATATTAGCAGATGTTGTTAAAATGGAAAAATGCAAGTTTCAGTCGAAGTGATCAGAGGAGTAACTATTCAGAACCTGGTTAAAAGCTGTGGACGATAAACCGACATTAAACTATAGATATAAAACTGTATCTGCAGTTGGACACGGGCTTTAAATTAGTTTAAAGTGACATTAAAAACATTAAATTACATGTGCTGATACCTGCAGAATCCATGTTGAATGTCTGACTCCTGTATGTCTCTATTATATGCTGGACCCAAAACAGTTTGCACCCTACTTTTCAGTAACCCGGTTACCCGAGTAATCAAAGTCAAATCGTCATTATCTCCTGCTGCAGCCCAAACATCAGTGTGTGTGCTGCGGCTGCTCTTACTCCTGTGCTGTGGGTATCAACTTAACTTGCTGTGGCCCAAGTGTGATTGGTTCAGTGCGGTGCTTTGTAATTATGGTTTTTTCTCTTCTTATGTTTGTCAAAACATGGACCAATGAATGCATGTCTCATATTTCTCTCAAGTTATTTTGCCGTATGCCATATTTATTGGACTATAGAGTGCACCTGAATATAAGCCGCAGTCACTACATTGTATAAGAATTTTTTTTTCCCATGTATCTGAACCATACTGGTCTATAAACTGCAAATGTTCACATTGTAACATGAGATAAACATAGAAAGGCGTAAATATTTATTTCTACACCTGAACTGATAGTTTTCAAACAGCGGCTATAACACAACAGCAAAATGGCTGATTAAACCAAATGGTACCAAATGGTCACTCGATACGTTTACATCTACATCTAAGTCGAGGTATAAGCAGTAATCGATCTAAGGACTTAACTGGAGTTTCCCAGAATTCAGAGTTTACGTGTGACCGAACGAACGTTACAGCCAGAGAATTTAATTACTGTTCCACTCCCAGACACTAGGTGGTGCTACACGCCCTTTTGTATTAGCATTCTTCCAGTTGGCACCATAGAAGAAGAACCTTAAGTAATCAAATGCGGCAGATTTGAAGAAGATGTAGTAGGAGAGTGAGGAGCGAGTGAGGATATGGCTGACAATGATGCAGAAGCACAGTATGTTTCATAAGTACGGTACAGTCTGATTTACATGTAACGTGTCTGCTGTCATGCCATGTCTCTGGTCACTTCTGGAAAGGGGCGTAGTTGAGGTAAGGTTGGGTGGTGTTCACATGCATGGAGAAATTCGATTAGAATCAAATTCCAATCACAGTCTGACTAAGGTGTATACATGGCTTTTAAAACTTCAGTTTTAGTTAGACTAAAGTAATAATTGGAATCTCTCTAGGTGCATATAAACATACTGACTGGTGGCTTTATTCTTCTTCCTTCTGTGACTCAAACTATTGAATTCATCTTCATCAGTGTCACAGTTGAACAGCCTCAGAAGAAGCCCGTCACACAACTCAGTTTCTCTTTAGTTGTTGCTCTATTTCCTTCTTGGATAAACAAATTGATTGTTCTCAACTTAAAACCTACATTATATGCATTTCTTCATGTACTTTCCATGGTGAGGTTGTGTGCACTTTTGCATGTGGTGCATTTTGTGTTGTGTGTGCTAAAGACTAGCAGCTTCTTCTTTGCATTAATGCCTGTCTCATTTTTGCACTTCCTGCCGTTAACCCAGAACAATCCATACATTATTTCCATCATTGTATGGAATGATGCAAAGGTTCAAATCTTGAGAAGAAATTAGCCAGTTATAGTCTGAAAAATATGGTATATCGTTTTATTGCCCAGCCCTGATCATGACTCTGTCATTATAACTGTTGTGTTTTTCTTTTATACTCTTTGGACTTCATAAGACTGCCATTATTCTAGTTTATGTCAGTGTTGATGGTTTGCTATCAGTTACCTGTCAAAACCATGTCCTCTTTAACATCTACTATTTCATGTAACTACATAACGAGGATGGGATGACATAATGTGAATATATGTAACTAATTATACTGTGAATGAAAGTCACCTGTAAACAATTCTGGTCAAATTCGTGAGAATCACAGTTAAATTAAAACCTTCCCCCAAAAGTCCAAGTTTTTTTCCATTTCTTATTTATCCTTGATTTTCATGGCAGGAGTTTGATTATTGCACAACTCATTTCATCTGGGAAACAGTAGTTTGACTCAAACCGAGTAAAGAGGGAACACAGGAAAACGAACAAGTGTTGAAGTCGACACTTTCTCTGGCATTTTTGAATCAATGTCGAATTTTAAACCTTCCTGTATGAAGTTTGTCCACCTCAGGAGTCTCTTCTCCTGCTTGTCATTAAACGAGTCATGGACCTCTATGAGTTTACTGTCGATTACTCACAACTGTAACTGCTAAGCCTGGGTATGCGCTTTTAACCAGAGCCAGATCACAAGAACAAGCTGACCCTCAAACAGAAACCAGCACAAAGCAGCTTGTGTGCAGGAAATCCTGACGCATGACGCACAGAGTGATAAATTCTATTCATCAGCCTATATGTTTGTCTCACTCATGCATTTGTCCTCTAAGTCCCTGCTGTCTTGTTTTCATTTGTTCCCTGCTCTCTTGTGCCTTTTTCATCCTTTCCTTCCTGTTGTGCATTACTGTACTTCCCTCCGCCATCGGTACCGGATCATGTTACTGTGTGTATTATCACTGTTCCTCTTTGAGCCCGTCTTTCAACCTTCACTTCCTTCTACTATAAGCTCTGGCTGTGTATTGATTGAATTCTATTGTCTAGGCTAATGAAATACAACCTCACCCTTTGCATCAGACAAAACCCACCTGTGTCACTATTCCATCGCTTTTGGTTTATACATTTTATACGTATCAATTGGAAGAAATCTACATCTTACCAAGTCTATTTTTACTCATTCCTAGTCCAAATATCTCAGCACACTGAAAATAGGACATGATCACCTCAAGCAGGGGTATTCAATTAAATGTCCCCAAGGTCCGGTTATTACATTTTGCTTAAGTAGAAGCTCTGAGCCAAAGTCCACATTTTTATAAAGTAACTAATTGTTTAAGTTTTAACTTAAAATACAACATATTCAATCTTTTTTTTATCAAAAATAAAAGTAGTCTGAATAAAATAAATATTAGTGCAAACTGTGTGGGATGTCTTTTCTCTATAGGCGCTTTCCCATTGTAGGAACCTTTTGTAGTTCCTATGACCTTTCTCGCCCCTACCCACAGGCAGGGTCTTTTTTAGTTCTATAGGAACTGTATGACGTAAGTCTCTGGCAATTGGTAGAGCCGAGACCACGCCTATTTCTGCATCTTGTAGTAACTCTGTCTTTAAAACAGTCTGTGTAATGTCAGCGGTTTTGTTTTTGGGTTAATACTATCAAATTAAAATATGTTGTAGTATCACCTGCCACTCGATTCTTCATCTCCTAACTTTTTTCTATAAGCTCGTCCATTCTTGAAATTAGACTCTGTATTTGACCACAATTAACATTCCCCTGATACAGAACATAAACGCTGTGTCCTCCTCATTCTCTATTCTAGTTTATAGTAGCGCTGTCTTCTACTTCCTTGTGTGATTGTTGATTTTCGTGCTAAAAGAATACATCATTGTGTTCAGTTTGTGTGCATTTTGGGTTACTGGGAATTATGTAGATGTGGTTGGGGGGGGTGGCAACGAATTCTCGGGATGTGACTAAGCACAGAGAATTTGCTCTGCATTTTAGTTGTTACATGTGGTTCTGTGACCATCAATAAACTTGTGTTTCCAAGCGGTGGCCACATTAACTCTAGTAGCAGTGCCCGCTGTAAATTCCCATGGCTGGTTCAAAATCACTCTATGGAAATTACACTAATATTTGGACATTTGTCACCGGTCTGGACAGAACCATCTCCCAGGCTGGATCCGAACTGGGGTCCACTAATGTGTAATGCCCGTCCTAACGAGTATCTTTCCAGTAAGATATATTAACGAATTTCCAGACAATACATCTTGAAAATCATATTTTAACGAGTCTTATCAAGTTTTCAAGTGTTACATTTGTTGATTTTTTCCTTGAGTTAATAAAAAAAAAAAAAAAATCTGCCCAATGGAAAACTTTAAAAGTATCTTGGTAAGATTTAATGAAATAAGATTTTTAAGATGTATTGTATGAAAACAAGTTCTTGTATCACACTGAAAGGTGATTATGTCTTACTTTCAGATGATGAGATATTTAGCCTAGAAATAAGAAAAATACACTTGGTAAGTTTTTGATTTTTACAGTGTGTGTCAGTTTTCTGCAATGCTACATCCCTTTCTTTTGAGTCCAGTTTCTCAGGAACACATTGAGTGAATTTTTTCAAATTCAGCACAAATGTTCATTTTGGCTAAGTTCACACTGCAGGCAAATGTGGCCCAAATCTGGATTTTTTTGAATATATGTGACCTGTATCCATTCTGTTTAAGACCGTTTGAACAGCAAAAATCTGACCCAGGTCACTTTGATATGTGGTCCTAAATCTGACACACATTAAGGATAAAACGGTTCTTGGAAAAAACGTGAACCATTCGACTTGCCCTCCATAAGACAATCTATCCTTCTGAACTGCTGGATTTGGGTTCTGTAATTGATTTTGTATTGGTAGAGAGAGGTAAATGTTCACTCTGCTAGTCTCTCACTCTCTCTCTGCATCTCGGTATGTTCACACCTTTCACACAGGAATACTGTGGCCCGTACCTGAGTATGAATGGATGTTACAGGCCAAAAACAGTATGTAGAGGTGTGAAGGGAATGATGTCGCTATCTAGAAAATATGGAAGTCAGAAGAAGACAAACTCTTACCGATCTGTTTGTCTGTTTGAGACAAAGAGAAGAAGAATGGCTTTCGCTGTCCCTGATATTTCAAAGAGTGGTTCTGTAGCTACGATGAACCTGTGCCATGTGGATCAGAGGCTTTTTAATGAGACAACAGGAGTGACGTCTATGGTTTTGTGGTGGTTTACCCACTTCTGTTGATGGTAAGGTGATCCTGTGACTGGAGTACTCTCCAGGAATATCCAGTCGAGCCAAGCTGGTACCACGTAGCGGAAATGTGGCAATACAGTACCATGTCCCACAACTACAAGGACGTGTGTGCAGTAGATAACTGTGGTGTTTTAATAACACGGTTTCCTTTTACGTACATATGCAAAACAGGAATCGATTTATTTTAAGAAGCCTCCTTTGGTCCTTATGTGCGTGAATATGTGTTTTATGCAACTGTATCCAAATAAAGGAATAAGAAATGGTTCCTTTGTTTTCACACAGTGTACTCGAGTCCGTATCTGAGTATGTTACACACTCAAGTCCACTTTATTTTATCCATTTAACACAATTGTTCCATTCTTGAGTACCAAGTACTGTGCCCAAGTACCAGGCCACCAGTACTCCGGCACAGTACAATGCCATGTAAACGCATCTATACCCAAGACTAGAGGTGACCTCATGACCATTCCGTCAAAGGAAGTGGGTAAATCACAAATACACCATAAATGCCTCCCCTGTTGTTTCTTTAAAAAGCCTCTGATCCATGTGGCACAGGTTTACCTTATCTACAGAATCATTCTGCATTTGTTGGATAGCAATAGAATTGCCTCCACACTACCACCTACTATTTCAGCCCTGTAACACCTTTTCATACTCCAGTATGAGCCGCTGTACACTGTGTGAACATACCCAAGTCTGTACTATACTTGGCGTACGCTGTGTGAAAGTGCATTAAGACCTGCAGTCTGAACGGATCCTTAGATTCAAAGATGAACTGGGTAGAACCACCACTGCAACCTCCCAAAAAAGTGTAAATCTATGCAAACATAACCCTGACTGTGGTAAATCTGGATTAATAATGACTATAAAAAGGGACTGAAAGCTGAAGCTCACATAAGATAATCTGAAACCATCAACACTGACATTATGTAGGATCAAATCAATTTCCACAAGTGAAAATAGTACTTTGTAGGGTTTATGTTATGTGTCAATGCAGTAACACAGTTACTGTTTTATTCATCTTCATAAGAACACTTGGTGTATAATTAATGTCCTGTGAATGCAGTGATGTGAAAATACATGACTTTATATATGTGTTTACTGGCCTGTTTTTCTGAAAAATTAAATGGCTGGGTTTGAATTCTTTAAAATGATTATAACTTCATGACCATAAGACGATGATGGTGTAACTCATGGAATCAGAGGTTACACCAATATACACATTTAAAAAGTGTGAATAAATGGGTTTGTGCTTGGGTTTTCAGTCACCTTTATGCTTCATTGATAACAGCATCTCTACAGTTATAGCATCTGTACATAACTGAGTGACTTCCAAAACCACACCTACAGCTGCATCTCAGACAGTTTGAATTAGAGCTGCAGTTCTATGTTATTCGTTAATCAATTCATCATTCCATGTATTCAATTCAGTTGACTTGTCTTTTATACAGGTAGTTTTTTTCTCAGATGGTAAAGCTGTCCATTTGTTTTGGTAAAACCCGTTCAGTTCCTTTAACATTTTGGGGTTTCTTGCATGAACTGCATGTTTGACGCATCCCTAAACTGGTTCAATAGTCACTTTTCCATTGGAAATATGTACAGAATGTTTCCAATATTTGCTAATTGTCAAAAAACCACAAGTGTATAATGTTTATTTTTACATTAAATCACGCATATGATGATTTGTTTCTTTATTATATTGAAATTATATGAGAGGCCATTTCATAAACATGGCAATCAACATAAATATGCCCCTACAATATATTACCCCTCAATCTTGTACTACATTTAAAAATGATGTGCTGTGTCCACACATGTCATTTAAAATTCTTTATCTTTGCTTGTTCTAATGTCTGTCAACATCTAATTTTCTAGTTGTGAAAAAAAATAAAATTCCAATGCAGCCTTGTATAAAATACCAGTTGCAGTACATCCAAAAACTTTTACCTAATGAAAAAATTATAATTTTACCATTAGGCAAATTTGTAAGTACAAGTTATATTTGCACAATTTAAGAGTCAAGTAATGATCTTGAGGTTAGGAGACTGAGATGGATACTCTTTCAACTTCACTTTTTTCTGCTGTAACCAGTGACAGGTTGACTTGGCCTTATGTTTTGGGTCATTGTCATGGTGGAATGTCCAAGACAGTCTCGTGCATTTTCTTTCAGGATATGTGAACTTATGAGCACAATTCTATATAGAAACTAGAAAAACACTTGGAGAGTGCAGACTCTGCCAAGGTAGATCAGCCCCCACCCCCCTAAATGAGTGATAGGTTCAATGTCACTTCTGCGAGCAGTGGTCTTTCCTGCCCAACCGAATGAAACACACACACACACACACACACACACACACACACACACACGCATACTTCCACTGATCACCACCAAAATGTAGTCATTTGTTCCTGTGTGCCAGTGTCATTTCCTGAAAATTTCAGCCAAATCCATCCATAACTTCTTGCTAACAGACAGACAGACAGACAGACAGGTAAATACTGGCAAAAACATAACTGCCTTTCCTTGGAGGAGTAATGACAGGTGGGTAATCCCAGGTTTATCAAGTCAAAGCCCTGTGATGTTGAATGTTCCAACCTGTTTCCTGAACACATGTGATTCCATTAATTCTCCATCTACCTTGATGAGTAGATGTGTTCATCAAAATGGGCTGGTGCAGTTGGAACCACTGTTTGGGAAACACTTTGATATATGATCAATGAGGAAGATGACCAAACAACCAAACAGGCTTCTGTCAAAGCCGGCTGGACTTCCATTTCATTCAGCACCACCTCACCATGCCACAGGTTCTGAGGACATAAATGAACACATGGGTGCTGTCTGGGTGCTCCGGCTTTTCCTCCCACTGTCCAAACTAAACTAATCTAAATTGCCTCCAGATCCATATGGGGATGTTTTCAGATGTACCTTTTAAAGATACAGAATGTTGTTGATATCCTTAAAAAAAACAACCCACACAATTGTATTTAGGATGTGACAATGCTAGGGAGTGGGAGAAGTAATTTGTCGTAGCAGTATGTTAAAGTGTAATAACACTAACGACCTGAATCCAACCTGGATTGAAGCAATCATGGATTCCACACTTTTATGGCGAACTCTAGAAAATTAACTCAATGAAACATTCTGGCCGCAATTTGAAATGGGATGCCGTTGAAACATATTGTAATGCTTGTGTAGATTATACTTTAAACAGCATATTATTCATACATTTTGTTTAATGTGGAAAAGTTCCACAGAGCACCATGTTTTTTCTATGCCTTTAGGCTTTGCTTTGTGTTTTTCCTCCCATTGAAATCAGATACATATAACATTTTATATACTGAATTGTAAGTGTTGACAGTTTCATTCATAAGTTGTAAAGATGACTGTCGAGTTTAATTTCAGCAGATAATTTGTTGTTTGCTGGATGTTTTACCACTTGGTCCCATCTGAAAAGGGTGTTTTCTGGAGGGAAACTGACATCAATGATGACCTTCTATAGATTTACAGTTCAGTGGAGTTGAAGATGCGTCTGAAGCGTGTACATTATAGAATTTGTAATTTATTTGAAACAAGCAAACTTTGCTGGTTGGCCAACACTTATACCCACCAGGCATGGCAGAGATTTCAAACAGTGAACGAAGTGCGGTGACAGCAGCCTGGTATGATGAAAGGACAAAATAATGAAATCCAAAGAAAGACTGAAGCTGAAATTTAAATGAAGTAGTCCATTTTCCACAGCTGAACTGCAGACTTTTGTCAAATTCAGACATATGTGCACTCTAGAATACATATTCTTTTGAAATGTGGTGTGTCAAAAAGGCCTCATGAATCACTAATATACTTGTCTGAAATACACTGGAGGGGGAGGAGAAAAATCTGCCAGTAAATTTTTTTTTTTATTGTGCTGCAGTGAATTCTGAACATGTTGCCGTCTTTCAAAAGATTTGTCCCAATAACCAGTTTTTAAAGGTGCATTTAGTGTGTGTGTGTGTGTGTGTGTGTGTGTGTAAACATAGTTTGACTGTCACCACTCAACAAAATGCAAAACTGGTTGTGTCGGTGTCAACCAGTGGTTTTGCCATGGTGCACCACCACCCCATAGATTTGATACAAAAGCCTCAATAATTGGCCTCCACATGAGCTTATGCATATTAAAGTCTTGAATTCAAACATTTCAGGTTTTACAACATGGTTGCAGTGTTGGTGTCTTCCATCTTCATGGGTTGTGTTTGCTGCCTGTCACTGTGGGATCAACTGTCTTTTTGCACATCTGCAATGTTAACTCTACTTGGACAAACTGCCTGAATTGCACTGCCAGAGTCATTCTACTTTGCAGATGACTGTGGGTGTTTTCACACCTATAAAGTAATTTGGTTCACTTATTTGGTTCAGATCAAATATTACCTTTTTTGTTGTTTGGGTTGGCTCACATTCTCATTGCCCTTCTTGGTCCAAAATTTGTTCACAGAAGCACATATGACGAACTGAGCTGGCAGTGGACAGAAAAGTCGAAGGCGGGTTGAATCAGAGACATTGGGTGTTGATGAAAACAAATGTGGAGGGGGTCCTATGTGACCCTTGACCAAATGTGAATGAGACATTCAATCTCCTCACTGCTTCTCGTCTGTCCACGACTCATGGCTGCCGCTATGAGCTCTGGGTACCCATTAGAGTTGGGTATCCAGAGAAGTACAACTAGAGACCTACCTAATTCGCTATATACCACAGGCTTCCTTTATGACACTTCCATACTTTTCAGCCAGCTATAGTATGTGCTTAACAATGGCGTTTTTAACCTGCCAAGGATAACAGTTGACAACGTACACAAAATCATCCAGGCCACATCAAAAACACCAGCATTCAAAAAGGACAAGTGTTTTAAGTTATATGTGGTAAGTTAAGAAGGTAAGTTAAGAAGCTTGTTTTTGAGTTCACTAAATGATGATAGCCTAAATGCGAGGTCTATACCTGCCATTAAGTGGTGAGGAAGCAACAGTAACAACGTTAGCATAATGATAGGTTAATGTCATTTATGTTGAGTTTCTGAAATATCCTAATCTTTGTGTTAACCTCAGTTTCAAACAAACAGTCAGGAGAGGTCACGGTTAGGTCCGAGTGGAAAGCCCAGAAGCCTCATTGTCTGAGTTTAAGGGAGAGTAATTTTGCAGGTTCAAAAGATGGTTCCTGTTTGTCTGTCAGAATCATGTGTTGTTACATCCATGACTATACTGTATCAAATGTTACCCGGGATATGTAAAATATGAATACAGTGTGCCAGAAAAAAAAAGCTCTGCTTTTTGTTCATGTGGCCAGACATCGCTGCATGTGAGGTTCCTCTTTCAGGCATTTTGTGTTTACGCCGTTAGACTCATAGACCACAGGATCATATGGTGATGGCCAAAACCGGGGGGGCTGGAGATTTAGATTTCAGCCCTTCCAGGCTAACACCAGCTCTTTTTCGTGTAGATACAATCACGGCCCACCTAGGTTTTACATGTGAGAGCATAGCTTCTGTCAGCCACATCTCAGTGAGAATGAGGATGCAACAGTCTGGTGTATCATGTTTAGCGTTTTAGTCGTTTCAAGCGGCTGTGTTACCGGGAGTCACCACAGCTAAACAAGGCGCCGCACCATAATGAATGAAGGTCAAAGGGTAATGAAAAACATCCTGGGTAGCTCCCTCATAGCCAATGGGTTGCTACATACAGTACATATGTGACATATTTATGTACATTGCATAGTTACATATAGTAATGTACTGTAGTTATGTCTCGGAGGTTTCAGTTTCCTTTCGTAATTAGAATTTTCTTTCGTATTCAGAGACGAAAAATTGAGGTAAAGTTTTTTTGGATTTTGGATTTTTCGTTAGTCTTTTGTGAGTATAGTTATGACTGTATTATTGGCTGATGGCTGGCACTGTGGTACACAGCAGTGTTTAGAAGTTGTACTCAACCAGACACTCTCTGATATTTAAAATGTGCCATCTTCATGCTAACAATCGTATCAGCTGCTTATCAAAACAGGGGGGCAGGTCTGCCAACAGACATATTTGTGGTGGCTGACATTTTAGCAGAAATACATCACAATAGTCCTTGGCATATAGCAAATTGAACCGTAACATCAACATGTACTGCTAAAACTACTAAAACTGTGAACTCATTAACCTATTATTATTATTATTATTATTATTATTATTATTATTATTATTATTATTATTATTATTATTATTATTAAGCCAGCGCTACTTGTCATGTCACTAGCTGAGAAATTCACATACACTAATTAAATAGCAATATTTGTGGTTAGCATTAAACGACTGACTCTAGCACTGTCATGGTCCAGTATCTCCACAGTTTCTGGTCTGAAGATTTTTGGCTTGGGTCTGGCATTCCCACGCTGGGTATTTCCATTTCTGATATGCTGTTAGCACAGTGCTAGGACTCCTTGGCTCTTCACAGAAACTTTCAAACATGGTGCAGCTACCCACAATGCCACGGTGACTCACCAATAGGAATGCAATGCTACAGGATATCCACAGTTCAGTACGTATTGTGGTTCTTGACTCGCAGTTCACGATTGGGTACAGTTCAGATACAGAGGCTGGCTGTGCACCGTAACATATCTGGGAGCTGATGGAGAGACTTAAGTAAATAGGTTTGTACATTTCTAAGCCATGTGTTACATTGTCGTGTATCACTGCCTTCATAATTCCATGCATCCTATCCATTGGAATGAATTTCTCAACAAACGTGGCAATGATGGAGGAGGTTTTACTAATGTGGATAATAATGTTAATATTGAGAGTGGTAGTTGGAAGTAGGAGGGCTGTCATCCACAACCCACTCAGGGCGGACTCACTGAATTCTACATGGACAGGGCTCTGCATCTGACTCCAACCAATGACAGAAGAATTCTGCAAATCAGGCATCTTGCCACGTTGTAATATAAATGTTAATTGTCTGGGAATGTCATTTGAAACTGACAATTGAGCTGTACCGTGGCTATATGATGTTTACCATCACACCTCTACTTGTCAATCACAAGACAGCGCAGAGCTTGAGGTTGGTTATATTCAGACCGGAAGTGAACTGACCAAGCATCCTTTTGGAAATAGTCCACTAGTTTGGTTTGAATCAGTGTTCACACCTAATAAAAAAAGATTCACACCTAAAAATCAGAACTCTGGTCCATCTTAAATGGAACAAATGTCAATGTCCAGTCAATAATTAATACTGTTTTTGTTATTAAATATTCTTGCATTAATAAATGCTGTTGCTGTATTGTTATTTTCTTTTCATAAAATGCAGAACAACCCACTGCCATACCAAGAGATCAGTTCCACAGGAAACACTGGTGTCACCTGTACAACAAACGGCATTATTTATAGCAGCTAGAAAAGAAACAGCATGGAGAAAAGGACTGAGCAACTCAACAGCCAAACTGGGCTGTGACGTTTACAAAGAACCTCTATTGTACTCCTCTGAATGAAGTGTAATCAAGTCTTTTGAGCCAGTTGACATTGAGAGTTTTGAGTCTTTAGTCTGGCCTGTATTTGCTGCCCAGCTAGTGCCAGGTATGGGGATTAGGTGGGAAGGGCACCTCCGGGGACACGAGGGAGGAATCTATTAAGAGTGTGTGTGTATGTGTGTATGTCTGGACAGTGACATGACGTCAAGTCTAGACGGGCCATTTCACAGTGCGCCTTCATGCCACTCGATGACAGCTGATGAAGTGGTCCTAATAAGCACTGCTCAGTGTTGTTGTTACTGTTGTAAAGACTTGAGGATTTAGAATCAAAGCAGACTGAGGGATATTTGAATTTGAATATTTTGATGTTTTGCTGACAGAGCTTTGCAGTCCTATTCAGTTTGTGTGGGAATCCCAGGGTTTGTGATGAAGGTGTTTGCTTTGGTTGGTTTATGTGCACATGTATACACAGGAACGTGGTGGTGTAATATGAGAATAAACATAAGTCATGGATTTGATAGACTGATGATGTGCTGCTTCTTCCCACTTCAACTTCACAGTTCATTAGTATTTCAGTTACAACAGCCGTGATCTTTGGGACTTTGAGAACCTGTTCCATAATAACCCTGAGTAATATGACAGTATATACCACATATAAATTGGTTCACATTAGTCCTTAAAGATACACAGCCATTTTTTCACAACTACCTAATGATTCTGTTTAATCAGTTTTTATATTATCCTCTGCATTTAGCATTTTCATTAAAAACCTGGTATTTTCATATATTTAATTGTATGATCATGTAGCTAATAAAATGTATTGAATCAAATCAGAATTAATTTTTTTTATCAAAATGTGTCACTAACCCAGTGGTTCTCAGTCATTTTTGTGAGGCCCCCTTTTATAATGAAAAATATCCAGGCTACAACAACATTGTAATAGTGTTAAAATACAGACTGCTTCCTGAGACAATATTTTTTTCAAATAAAAATAGGAAATGCACAGTTATATTGCAATTAAGACAATAAAGATTATACAATTATTATACACCAAACGCATTTTATTAACAAATATGAACATTTGAACAATGTCAGTATTTGCAGTGAGCCTGCTTCCATTGCACATTAAGTACAAACGGCAAAAACAAAAGATGTCGTTTATCTTTTCCAGTATAATCCTTGTCCAGTCTACAAATCTAAACTCTTTGTCTTGTTTAGTGACAGATCACCATGGCAGAAGGTTGGTTTGTCGTGCATCCCTCAAATAAGTCCAGGGTGCTCCAACGCTAAAGTATTAGTTCTACCTGCTACATGTTTTTTGCACCTTCTATTGACATGCATTGATAGGATTAGTGGATCAACAGATATTACACAGTTTAGATCACTAGTTTTGGTTGCCAGTGGATGTTTAGTAGCCTAGCTGTGCTATCCCTATTCATTACATGTATAGGTCTAGTGGTGCTACATAATCAGGGGGGGGGGTTGTCTTTCAAATCCTCTGGATGCAATAGGACAGTACTACAACCAATCAGCGTAATCTTTAGGATTACTTGGTTAGACGCCGTAACGTTCACAGAGGAGTCCAGAGAAAGTTACGAATGACTAAACAAAATTGGGGATTATCGAGTTTAACGACTGTTGTCGCTTCTGCAGAAATAATTTTAAAATCACTGACATTTTCTCACATTCTTCACTCATCTTTGATAAAATTAAATCACCACCTGTTGTTATTCTTCTATGGTTGCTTCTGGTTGTTTCTCTCTGAATTGTTGCAGTGTTACTTTGTTACGCTCGCCTTCTGACTCTATACTTCACTGTGATTTGTCGGTCAGTTTCAGGGAAATCTAGCCAAAAGTTGAATCAAGCATAACTAGACTACTACTGTAGCACATTACATGTGCTGCCACTAGGAGTCTAGCGCGGCTAGGCTACATGTTTAGGTCTTTATGGGTTAAACTTTGTGGTTAGTCATTGAGTTGCAAAGGATAATCTTTTGCAGCAATATTCATCATTTGCATTTCTTCATGTCATGGATGCATGAGGTACATGTTCACTTGTTCCTTTTTGTTGCTCATATGTTGAGACTTGCGTATTTATGAACGTGAAAGTTTGAGATGTTTCTATGCTTTATAAACTAATATTTACCATGGGCTTCATTAATGTTTGTTTATAGCTGTATTTTGATCAGTTTTGCTGTGCATGTCCCTTAAATGGTACACAATTCTATTCCAAATGTGAGAGCAACTGTAGTTGACAAATGATGACAAGTATAATCATTTAATGAAGTGTCTGATCTGCTCAACCCATGAAGACAATGAACAAACAAGCATTACTGTCTGGTTTCATCAACTTCAATTTAAAATCCGACTTTAAAAAATTCTTTGACATTTATAATTCAGTCAGATATTTTTATGAACTGATGTCAAAATATTTTTGTCTGTGATTAAATATCATAGAGGAGGTGGTGTTTACTCACTTTACAACAGCCTCCAGGGGGTGGAATATTTTAGCTTTATTGTTAGCTATGTGTTGTTCATCTAAACACACATTAAATATTGAGCTTCAGGAGGATCTAACTGTATGCAATTGACGTTTTAGGATTACTAGGTAGTGGGCTCACTTTTCATTGTGTCCACCATGCTTGGATTCTACAGCAGCTCAGAACCTGCTTTTTGCTTGTTCTTCCTTTTTTGTTATAATTTGCAGATGGCATCCAGCATAAATTATTATCACCTCCAGTGTATAAAAATGGATCAGAGTCAATTTCCCTAAATCCCTAAAAGGCAGAGCGGACAAAATAATGACTCAAAGAGGTTTTTTTTTTGCTGTAATAGGGAGGGAATGAGATTTTCATTTGTTTAAAACTACATCTCTGCTGTTAGCTATCCCTAAATATTAGTGAACCTTCAGGATGGAATGTGAGATAAATACACATGTGTAACACATGTCCTGCGCAGAGCTGATACCATGCATTGACTGGAATCCATTAAAATAACCCATTACTATTTTTCTGAAATGAAACTTCATTTCCTTCATTTTTGTAACGTCTAAACATTGGTTCCACTGTTGTGTTTCACATCGATGCTTATTGTGATTCACATGACACCAGGATCAACATACAGTTATGTCATCAATTTATCTGTCTGTCTGGGTTCTGGAATACAAGACAAGCTGTTCATATTTTTATTCAAATAATCATTCAAATAATTGTTTAATTGAATTGAAGAAAGTAATTGTCGAGGTACAGTAATTGAGCTCAGAACTTAACTGGAGTTTCCCAGAAGTTTGAGTGTACATATGAGCGAACATTACTGCAAGAGAATCAAGTTATTGTTCTACTCCCAGGCACTAGGTAGCACTACTGTTAGCATTCTTCCAGTTGGCACCATAGAAGAGTAAAAATACATAGCTTTGCGTGACGCATCTCCATTTTAAAAGGGGAAAACAACAGCATAGCAACGCTAGACAGTTAGCTCTGTTATGATGTCCTACGACTCTATTGATAACATGAATATGAATTGACATTAGCAGGGATCAACTGGAGAGTTGTCCGTATAAATTACCGGCAGGTTCTTGGCGAAATGACCCCACGGCATGGCTTAATATCGAATGGCCAGCCATCTACGACTATCTCCTCGAAAGTCCTGGCATATATATACATGAGAAACAATGCGAACTTATAAGATCCTGGAAGCATATGTTTAGTTTGAGGTAGTTTACATAAATGTATTTGAAATACTTCTCTGCCCCTCGCTCACCCAGCCTCCAGAGCACTCCTCTATTTTAGTTTTACTTCCACTTTGATTTTGGACTCCAGGGCTTGCCATCATCTGGAGATATTCTTCTCAGCATCTTAAGCTATGTTGCACGTTTTTCCCCCGTCTGTTGGTACACGGAAGAAGATAGCTTCTCTTCCATCCAAGTGTGGTTATTACACCCGAAGGCTGCACAAGATTTGGGCATTTTACACGAAGTTTTAAGCATGCAGGGCGGTACAGTGCAATTTGTGCAGTGATTGCTACGCTGTTGTTTTCCCGTTTTACTAGAGGAAGTGACATCGCCGCGAAGCTATGGATCAACAGATGTGACAGATTTGAAGCAGTCTTAGTAGAAGGACAACGATACAGCAGCTCAGTATATTTCGTACATACTGTACACTCTCTGATTTATTACATATGTACAAACATACATGTTGTCATGCCGTGTCTCTGGTCAATTCCACTTAGGGGGCGTGTCCAGTCCAGTCAGTAGTCGAGCTAAGGTTGCGTGGCGGTTACATGCACAGAGAAATTTGATTAGAATCCCATTATCTGACTTAGTTACTCCGACTTCTCAAGCTCCAGTTTGAGTCCATTATAGTCCTACTAAGGTGTATCCATGGCTTTTAAAACTTTCATTTTAATCGGACTAAGGCAGTAATTTGAAATTATCTAAGTTCATGTAAATGTACTGAATGATAGCTGCAGTTCTAGACTGTAGTTGCGTGTTCTAAACAGAACCAGACATAGTTGACTTTCAATATTGGGTAAAGCTGAGTTTCTCCTCAGTCTTCTACAAGTCCAGAGGACACATGACAAGACAAAAGGCAGGAGCATCCCATTAAAGCCTTTCTGAAAAGCATTGAGCAGTTTTTATTGACCACCAACAGGCAAAGGAAATATCTACGTACATCTCTAAACAAAACCACGACATCAGTGGACCCATGGCAGACCCAATGTGGTTACTATTACTATCAAATGGGACCGCAGTGTGCCTAGCAGGGAAGATTCTCTTCAGATAGGAAAAGACCCAACCCATGTGAAATAATTTGTAAATTGTCATTGGAGTTTAAAGCTGATGCCAGCAGTCACAGGCCGCTTTCATTTCAGAGCGAAGTGCTGTAACTGATCTCTATTTGAGGCCTCATTCAAGGATATGCACTCCATTGATGTCTTTTTGTTTTTGGACATGCTTAATCCCATATTTTGCATCCCATAATCTCATACCTTATCTTCAAAGTGCTCCAGCAAAACCAATTCCATGATGTTAAAAGTCTCACAAAAACAAACAGTAACATTCAAAACGCCAACATCATTTGTCATCCACATCTCTTTTTTTCTTTCTAGTTTGTTTCCTTACATTTTTAGAAGGTACAATGGAACAATCCCCCAGACGAAATCAAAAAACTACAAGAGAAAAGGGAAAAAAAAACCTAAGAAATAGAAATTACTAAGTGAGGTATGTTCCACTCTGACACTTTAGGTGGCACTACATGCCCTTTCATGTTGGCATTCTTCTGGTTGGCATCATGGATAAAGAACACGGGCAGCAGAACTGAAGCAGATGTTTTAGAAGAAGGAGAACAACACTGAGCTACTAGTCATATGGTTGACAGCAATTCAGCAGCTCAGTATATTTCATACAGACTACACCTTGATGGGGTTCCATGTAAACTGCACACTTCTTCCTTGTTGTTCCTCATCTTCTTCTTCTTCTTCTTCTAATGTTATGTCATGCTGTGACTCTGGTCATTTACAGAAAGTATTAGTAGAATAGTCAGGCTAACCATGGTTTGCATATGCCAGAAAAGCTTGACTTGGAACCGCATTATCTGACACCAATTGTCTGATTACAAAACTCCACGTCAGTTCAGCTATGGTCCAACTAAGGTATATACATAAAATATAAATATTAATATTTTAAAGTTTGAAATTAGCTGGACTATGGCAATACATTAAATTTCTCTAACTACATGTAAATTAATGTAGGTAATAAAAATAAAAACACTCAGAATAATCTGGTCACAAGGTCAATTTTCTTTAATTTAAGAGCTACTTCAACAGCATAAGAGTTCTAAGTTTGTGTCCAGTTTTACAGGGTTCCACCCCTGAGTGAGCTGGTCTGTGCTCATTTGAAGAGATGCAGTCATGTTATCCTCCAGATCTTTAAAGGGTTTATTAAGGATCTGTATTTGAGGCTGAAAACTGGGGCATGTGCTGGTTGATAAATATATGAACAGCTCAAGTGTTTTCCACCTCGTTCTGCAATGAAGTAAGCAAATTTTATTACCAGAGGCCTCCCTTACTAGTCCCACTGCTCCCTCCCATCCCATGTATTGTAACTGTTTTGTTCAGGGAGAAAACACTGTCTGTTTTTCGTTACGGAGACTTCAAAGAGGGCTGCCTTTAGTGCTTCAGCTTTCAAGAGTGGAAAAAAAGAGTTGATAGGCAACATGTATGTGTTTCGTTCAAGGTAAAAACTGGCAAAGAATAGACAGGAGTGAAAAGCGCATGCGCACATTTTAAGCTTCCTGTAAACCAGTAACCTCAGACATCAAACCTCAACAGTAGCGTCATTCCGTACATATACAAACCCAGAGAAGTAGGGTCAAAGTCTGAAACATTGACCATCACAAAGCATCGGAAGATAAAGATCAATTCAGGAAAACAAGTGAAAGCAAGTATGAATCCAGTGAAAGACTTATCTGCTTTTAATTTATATTGGTTAATTGCTTGCTGATGTTTTCCTGGCATTTGCCTTCTGAGTTTGGTTTATTAACTCATGGTCACACGTTTGTGAAGAAATCCGATGAAACCTGATCGCCAAAGCATAATTTCTTCCTCGATTGTTAAACAGACATGGATTTGTGTCTCCATCCCGTCTCACAGGGAATTTTTTGGGACCAGATGTGTTGTTTCTGCAGTGTTTTTGAGGAGATTTAATGCTATGGATTTGGGATAATAAGGGTTTAGTTAATTCGAGTCATGTTCATGCCGTACTAGTGAGCATGAACACACACACACACACACACACTGAAGTGATGAGTGAATTCTCACCTCTCCAACAAACACACATCCAATCCCTTCACTATTGTTCATGTGACTTCAAGTCATGCATAAATGTGGTCCATGAATATACAGGATGCAGTTCATTAAATAAGTAATTACTCTCTGCGTTTCTGTTTGGCTTTTGCATGTTGTCGTCTGTGAAATCCTGCTGGGCCTGGTGAGTGGGTGGGCTGGACCAGGTTTTTCCTCCATCCGTATGATTCCATAGAGTTAGTTACATCACAAGCTGACATCATGAACTTGTTGTTTTGCACATTCTGTTATTGACTTTCACATGCCTTTATCCTCAGCTGTAAACAGCTGCCAAGGATGTTAAAAAGAGGACCCAGTGGGGGTGAGACCAGTGATTCTCAAAGCTTTTACAGTAGAGTACCCTCTGAAGTGTATATATATATATATATATATATATATATATATATATATATATATATATATATATATATATATATAGTCTAATAATATCCTAATCTGACTGCATCTTTTTTTTTGGGTCTTTAATTAATGAATGAACCTACCCAGTTACATTCTATAGCCAATAGTAGTGAGGAAAAAAATCGATTGTGCTCAGTATCACAACATTTTGTGGACTTCATTATATTGATAGAGTACTGCAAATTATTGCGATATTTAACTGTATTATCATTCTTGTTTTCTTTCATTGGCTTTCTTGGAGTTCACTCTGATAATTTAAATGTGCTTATTATATCCACACAGTGGCGCTAAAAGGCCTATATCATGTTAGTTTTGATAACCGGAAGTGGTGTGTTGTCACTTTTGCTTCATAGTGACTTTTACTCCGTGCTGAATTCAACAATGAAGACAAGGATCTGAGTTCTATTGAAACTAGTTTATCTAAAATGACTGTATGGAGGTGTTTTGTGCATCCAACTAGCTTGTGAGACTAATGGTAGGGAATCGCTAATCACTAACGGTAGCTAATTGTTAGCTGTCAGATCAATTAAATTAGTAACTTAGACTATGGCCAGATACTCATTTGAATAACTTTTGAGGCTGATTGTTAATGTAATTAAAATTGTTGGGCTTTAACTTTTATGTCCTTTGAGTGTGCAGTAATAGAAAAGCACAATGGAAATCTAATACATTATTATTATTACACTTTGCACTTCATGTTAAAAACCATCATATTTTTCAGAATTTAAATAAGGTCTGAATTCGATAGTTGGTAACTTTTGCATGACCTTTAAAATTCTGAACACCAACTAAAATCTGCACATTGGAAACAATTACAAGACTATCATCTGTCTCCCTAGTGTGCCAAAAATGTACTATTACTTCCATTATAACCACTGTTTTGGAGCCATAAAACATTAAGGCATAACTCATGCAAATATCCTTTTTTGTCTTTTTCTTTGCATTAAAAAATATACTGACATTATGATCAATAGAGATCATTTTTGCATCCAAAAAGGCTTTATCTACATGAAAAGCACAGCACTTAAAGAGTTTCTTTTGTTTGTTTGTTGTTGTTTTTTTTTTACAATTTACAATTTTATTTTTAGCTGTTTTAGATGGTTTTCTATTTCATTAACTGGACCTATAAATAAAAATTACAAACTGTATGATTTTTTTGTTGTTGTTGTTGTTTTTTTTTTAAATCATTATTCCGCAAGGCTGTTTTTTTTTTCGGACTTCAAACTAATTTTGTTTGGCAGCAAATTTTTTAAAAATATTGAGTGCCAATTTTATTATATGAATGTATTGTATTTTATATTTCAGCATTAATTGTCATGATTTTTTTTAATATTCAGAACATGTAGACTTGCATTTTGTATTTTTCACTCCACAGCCCAAACGTCTGGTGGAGTTTTGGTGTCAGCTGTCATCTGTAAACAATTTTACAAGGATCTTCTTCTCTGAAACAGTTAGTGAGAATGACTTGATATTTGTTGTGGAACATCTTTGGGGTAAGGTCTAGCAAGTGTGTTAAAAAAAACTAGGAAATCTAGATTTTGTTTAAATGTTTTATAATGGGACACATTTCAAATAACTTGAAAACGGTTGAGGATATTATCAAAAATACTATTGGCAATAGATATGAGGTCCCATATGCGCTTTCATTTTGTGTCATAACCCTTGATCTTGAGTGATCTTGATAGGTCAAATAAATGCCAAATAAACCCTTGGTCCTATTTTTCCAAAAAGTAAAAAATAAAAGTACCAGTAAAGCTGACTATGCACCAATAAGACACACATGTGATAGTTGATGTTTCCAGGGCTGTTGTCTTCTTGGTCTCTGTCTCATGTTAACTTACACTGTTTTCAGTTTGTACACCAGTAGCTAAGTTTATCAGGATCAAGCAGATAAAACAGATGTTGTTATTATTATTATTATTATTATTATTATGAGATGTGGAACCTATTTCAGTGTCACTTGAATTTTCTTCATAGCCCAAAGATGCTGAGCGTTGCTTTTCAGGTTTTCAGCCTTTCTGTTGATCAAAAATTAATATTGAACCTTTTTATGACCCGTGCCAAATATATCCTGAACATTCTGACATTAAAATGACATTTTCCAGACACACAGATCCGGAAAGAAGTCCTTTCATTTGGGGCGACAAACTCTCACAGGACTTCACAACGAATATCAACTGGAGCAGAAAAACTGGATTAACACACCTGGATTTTTCCCTGTGTCTTCCTGGATGTATACAGGATAATCCGATTTATTTTGTTATTTCACATTTGCACATGTGTAAAAACAATTAAAAATCGCAAAGAACAGAAGTGACATAGTCAAACGTATACATAAAACAGTAACATGAAGTTTAACTTTTTACCTATTTATTTCTAAATAAATCCAATAATGGACTGGAGCCTCCAAACCGGGGATGAAGTGTAAATGCATTAGATTACTGCGGTTACTCCCAGATATCAGACTTTTACTGCCATGTAAACAGGCTCAGTGATGAACCAAAAGCTAAAAAAGAAGTTAAAAGAAGACGCATTTCATTTTAAGGGGTTCAGTTGTGGAACAGTGCTGATGTAAAACTAAAGCAATGCACCTCCTGTGTTATGTTCAAGAAATCGTTATGTGCATTATTATTTAGGAGTTATGGCTGTAATTGAGGGTGTGTGTGTGTGTGTTGGTGGGGGGGGAGTCATGTATGTGCATAAGTATGTATGTATGTGTATATACATTTATGTATTTTTCCTTTTTTTCTTTCCTCTACCTGTATGATAGCATGAATTGTGTAGCCTAAGATGTATGGTAGGTGGGCATTAATAAGCTTTGCTTCTGCCTGAGCCTTTTTCTGTCAAATTCTATATTTTTCTCTCTTTTTGCTGCTTTGAAGTGAATATATGACTGAAATAAACTAAACTAAAAAAAAAAAAACTAAAAAAAAAAAAAAAAAAATGAAGGCCAACACATGACTTTTACCAGCCAGATAGTTTTTGACTCACTAATGTTGAGAGGAATCTAAAAGTATAAATTCAGTCATTGAAATGTTAATTTACACAGAAAGAAAACCAAGAGGAGCGGTAAATATGAGTAATATGCTTTCTCTGCTATGAGAGTCTTAGTTGGTGAACGATGGAGAGTTGGCACTCAGTTTGACAAGTCCTCCAATAGGTGGCACAAGCCACCAATGAGAACTAATGAGACATGACGGACATTCCACCATTTCCAGGCAAAAGATGAGAGAAACTTCCCTTCGTCATTGTCTCAAGTACCACTTTGTCTGATAGGTTTCCACTCCAGTCAGAGGTGTGAGCACAAAGGGGAGGGCAGGGAGGGAAAGGGAAAGGGAGGGGGTAGGAGGAGGAGAGGGGAGGGAATAGGAGGAGGGGGTAGGAGAGGGGAGGGAGGAGGAGGGAGGGGAGGGGGGGAGGAGAGGAGAGGAGAGGAGAGGAGGGGGAGGGGGGGCTAAATGTCACAGAGAGCATGTCGTGATGTTTAAACATTTGCCAGCCTCACAGTTCGTCACTTCTTGGCAAATGTCTTACTATGAGCAACAACAACAAAACAACAGTTCACCAGTTTTCAGAGGAAGTGGCTTCACCAAACTATGTTCACGTTTCTCCTTCAGAACATTGTATGACATTTTTCCTAAATTGTTTCTTATATTGAATGGAAGTCCATCCACACTGCAACTGAGGAAGAAAAAACACAATTTATGTTTTTATTCATTTAACTGGTATCCAATACATTAGAAGAATCAATCCAAAAAGAACCCACAACTAACAAAAAAAAAAGACTCAAAATGATTTAATAACATATTCTAAAACAAAACACAAAAACCATTAAGTTGGACAGGATAAAAAAATACCAGTTTGACTATGAGGAATTAAAAAAACAAAAAAATAGATGTTTTTTTTCATACAAAAAACTTGAGTGTGTTTTCAGTAATAACACATCTAAAAGCTCTCTTTCCAGTTTTAATGCTCATTTATTGTTGCTTTGGAAATGTGTGTAGGTTCTTCACTTCCTATTTAATTTACTCAGTAACTTATCGTACAAGAGAAAAGGAGCGAGATGGTAGGGGGTTTGAAAAGAACAGGAACAACAGTGAGGATGTGATAAAATAGAGCAGCATCTTTCATCAGGTACTCGTTGCCAGAGGTGGGAAGTAACCAAGTATAAGTGCTTCATTACTGCACTTACAGTAAAGGGAATATCTGGAGTAAGATTAATTTTAGCTCAATTTTTAGATGATTGGGAGTGCATACATATAGTTGACATCAAAATCACACCATTCAGATGCACATTGAAAAATTGTGATTTTTCCGTTGAGGAAGACCGAAATAGTCGATTGTCGAGTGCAGAGTTACATGTTCTGGAAATTCACAATTTCTTTTTTTTAAAAACATCGTCCAGTATTTCATCAGAAATTGAAATGTATGCAACAGCAAAGCTTAGCCGACCAACACGTTGTTGTTTTTAAAAAAGAATGCAACAGAATCATGAATTTCCAGAACGTGTAACTCTGCACTTGGCAATCGACTATTTCGGTCTTCCTCCTAAAGACGTCTGCTGTATCTGGAAATGTACTGGCTTGAGATAAATAACTCTGAACACAGTATGTGATGACATGAAGACCTCAGGACACTTCAGTTTGCCTTTAGGGACCCTCTACTTACTACTACATAAGTGTGATGTTGTTTAGAACTTTAGAAGAGGTCTAAAAATAGTGTTTCATGTCAGCGAAAAGTCATGTCCTAATCACTTTCATACTAACACAGTTTGGCTCAAAACGGCAAAATCTAAATTTTTCAATGTACATCCGTATGGTGTGATTTTGATGTCAACTATATGTATGTACTCCCAGTCATCTAAAAATTGAGCATTAATTGAAATGCAGGGCATTTCATTTAATGAAGGAGGAAGTGAGGAAGTGAAGAAGGGGTAGGATTAAATAAGCTTATGCTTCATCCTACTCCTTTTCGGACATGTCATTGTTATTATTATTATTGCTGTATTGATTATTGTTGCAATTTGCACATGTTCGAAATAAATCATTCAAATCAAATCAATTTTAGCCATGAAAATTCCCATATTATTTTTTTTTTTTTTTGTCAAATCATACCCACATGTTTTTGTAGGTTACTTGTTAGGTACCAGACCCAGTGAAGCAATATGTTCGTACCATTCACTGTAGAATTAGAAAATGAAAACTTTTCTTGTTTCAGCTGGTTGAATAAGTATAGTTTCATTCATGGCAAAAAAAAGAATTAAAAAAGCAGTTCTATTTTTTACTTTTATACTTTATTACCATTGAGAAGTTGTAATTTTTTTTTTTTTTTTTTACTTTTTCTGAAGGAGTTGAATCAATCTTATTTTTTCACAGAAGTAGCTGTACTTCTACTTCAGTACTTCCACCTCTGGTCAGTCATCAGTTGATGTTTTATACTATTTTTTTTAGGATCTATTTAGGATCTGTTTAGAAAAAAGCCAGAATTTGCCTTAAGTAGTGACGAGATATCTGCCTCCAGTTTGAGATCAAATTCCTCTTAACTAAGCTGAGGTCTGTGGACCTTCAAAAAACAATTATATGATAAATCACATGGACTATTACTGTATGTAGACTTCATTTAAGTAATCTAGTGAGTATGGCTTTTCTTTTTTTAGGATTTATAAAAAATTACGCAATTTCCCAATTATGGGATCAATTAAGTACTTCTATTATTGTAAAAGAAACACAGCTATGAGTTTTCTTATGCCTTGTACAGCTCCTGAGGAATTCACTTGGGGGGAAAAAACAAATATGGTGGTTTTGGTTTGAAGCAAAACCAGAGCAAATACTTTGAGTCTTTACTGTGATTATTCAGTTTTTTTCCCTGTGTTCTGTAATTATTCCCCAGATAAAAGCTTCAGTAGACAGAAAAAAGCAGATGACATTAGAAAATGCACAGCAGCACCTCCTCCTCCTCCTCCTCCTGCACCTCTGGCCTTCCCCCAGTAGGAATAGACTGTATGTAAAGATGGATGATGGAGTAGGAGAGCAGTGGGTTGTCAGAAGAGGTTCCAAACAGAACAAAGAAGAAGTGTCAGATGTTGGGTTTTCCTTGTGTTTTGCCGACTGAAACCTTCAGGAGGATTTCTACAGCAGTGGGATTTTTTTTTTTTTTCATCTTTTACCTCAGTACGAGTGTTGTGTTTTCATTAGAGCTGCAGCTATTGGTTAAGGTTCTTAGTTTAAGTATAAAAGTAAAAGGACGTATAAAAATATCTATATACAGTAGAAATGCGTGTCTGTGCATGTGCGTCATTTGAGTGATGTTTCCATTAGTATAGTTTCTACGAGATTCTACTTTCTTTGGGGCATTGCTACGATATTAGCAAAACTTGAGATATGCGATAAGGGTGTAGAGTAATATTAATATGATAATACTGTCATGTACAGAAATGCCACAAGAAGGACCCTGGTTTGATTCCCACACCAGATCTTTCTGTGTGGAGTTTGCATTTTCTCCCCGTGTCCATGTGGGTTTTCTCCAGGTACTCCAGTTTTCTCCCACCATCCAAAGACATGCACTGATAGGTTAATTGGTTAATTAAATTGTCCACTGAGGATTTATTCATCCAAGTCAATTCAATAAGACATGTAATCAATATCTTAGTTGTACAACATAACTCAACTGGAAACAATACATATTTCAGAATATTCCTGAAATAAATAGAAAAAGACTGACATGTTTGGACTAAAACTGGACTGAAATACCTTGCGTTAACGTCTGACTAAAAGTAGACTAAAACGCTGAGGCTTTTAGTCGACTAAAATATGAAAAATGATTTGTGAAAGACTTAAAAGTGACTAAGACTAAAAATAAACGTTGACAAAAGACTAAGACTAAAATGAAAAATGGTTAACAAATTTAACAATGTACAGGAGCCAGTCGAGGGGTGGCACGGTGGTGTAGTGGTTAGCACTCATGCCTCACAGACAGAAGGTCCCTGGTTCTATTCCCACACCAGACCTTTCTGTGTGGAGTTTGCATGTTCTCCCCGTGTCTCCAGGTACTCCAGTTTCCTCCCACCATCCAAACACATGCACTGATAGGTTAATTGGTTAATCTAAATTGGCCATAGGTGTGAATGTGAGAGTGATTGTTTGTCTATATATGTTCAGCCCTGAGATGAACTGGAGACTCATACAGGGTGTACCCCGCCTTCATCCATTGTAGCTGGATTAGGCCCCCCGTGGCGCTAGTGAAGATAAAGCGGGTTAAGATTATGAGACGAGACATTCTTGGTTATATTTCAATGTGTGGTGTTAAATTACATTAAATTGTTTGTTTTATGAAAATACTGCATTAAAGTTTTTTTTTTAATTCTTTTTGAATAACTGGGATTAATCATCGTAATGTAACATTTGATCTAAATAATTGTGATTATAATTTTTCCATAATCGTGCAGCCCTACATTAAAGGTGCTGTATTGTTCAAATACTGGTATCACTGACAGTACTAATCCAGACAGAATATGTGCATTTGAAAAGCTCAGTGTCAGCCCTTAAATAATATTTATGTTGTAACTTTGTATTTTCGTCCATCAACTTGTCAGCTACGTTTCATTGTCCGGGTTGCCAGTGTCCACTGAGCTGCATCTGAAATATTTCTGACCATAAATGTCTGTCTTTGCTAAACCTAAAAAGCCTCTTATCACTCCCAAATGCATCCTGAAAAAGTGGATAAAAAAAACAAGGATGTATACAGGAGATGCTTTTGAAACCTGTAGACAGATAAAAGCAGAAAACTCCTACAGAGTGGTAAGACATTGGGCCTGGGGTGTGATGTTTTCTCCCCAGGGCTCCCACTGGGTTCTCCCAATGCTGAACTACAGAACAAAACAGGGCTTGAGCTGTGGAGCCAAGGCTTGAGCAGGACTGTATAAATACCAGCCTACAATTCATTACTTGCCATGGTAGCTCCTTGTAATAGTGTACCACACTCTACAGTATTTTGGATGTGATTGCAGTAACAGTTTTAGCCACAATCGTTCATAAAGGACCTTTAATGACAATAACAGAACAAATAGTTAACAGGAACAAAATTAAGAAAATAAAACCTCCATTCTGGAATAGAGCAGTCGCATCTTTTAAACTCAATTCAAATCGATCAATCAATTCCAATTGAGTTCATGTCAGAATGATATATACAAATACTCTCCTTCTCAATCCTGATTTCAGTTTTCTTGAAAACTTGCAGAAACACATTGCACACAATCAAACTAGTTATCCTGCCTTCAAGTGCTGTGGGAATTGTAGTAAATGCTTGTTGTAAATTGTACTTGAACAACCCCTCATGTGGTATTTTCTACTCCAAACTTTTGATCCTTGAGCTTGAAATAACCTTTGACCTTTTCAATGTGGTGGAGAGCCATGAGGGATTCCTGGCCAATGGTGAACGATGGTTTTATTAATGTTCTGCTACTGTTAACGGATGATTTAGCACATTAATAACATACACAGTAGAGATTTTCATTATCAAATACTATCTAATTTCAGTAATGACAATCAGTGTTGTCATGTCCATGCAGTTATCATGCAGATAAATCATAACATTTTATAGGAGCATAAAATAAAGGTCACCTTGTAGCCATTAGTGCAGATGCATTGTGGGTAGTTTCAGCTAATATTCTAATTCCTATAGCTTTTCAATGCAGTTCTCAAATATATTGCAGTTATGAGAATAATGACTCACATGCATGATCTTTTCTTGAAGTATTAGGAATATTTATTATTAAAATAACCAAAAAACAACCCTTAATGACACTTTTGACATATAACAATATGCATTTATTTATTTATGCATTTATTGTTATGTTTTCCCCTTATTCAAAGACCAGAAGTTTTAGTCATTTTCCCAGAAAATGTATAAAAAAGTGGGAAATAAAAATAGAATGTTTTAAAATGATCCAGTGTGAGAGAAAAACACATTTTCCTCTGCAGTACAATAATGCTTTAAATAAGATTTATTTCATATTTAACCACTAAAACATCTGGACCGTTGATTTTTGTAGTTTAATGAGAATCACCCACAAGCGTCAAAATGAAATAATACTGTATCAAATGAATGAACTCACCCAAATCTGTTTTACTGAAGTATCAGGTCAGCATAAATTGTGTTTCAGTGTTTTCATTTCACTAAGCACAATGCACTGGTAATGTCTAATTCACAATGGAAAAGGCTTACCTTCCCGATAGCACCTGAAGTCTTCCAGAGGATGACACGCTAACAGTGATCCCATCTCTTTGCAGGAGCCGACAACATCAAAAAGTACTGGAGCCGTTACTACCAGGGCTCCCAGGGCGTCGTGTTCGTATTAGACAGTGCCTCGTCGGATGAAGACCTGGAGGCGGCGCGAAACGAGCTGCACTCGGCCCTGCAGCACCCGCAGCTCTGCACACTGCCTTTCCTTATCCTAGCCAACCATCAGGACAAGCCCGCTGCACGGACGCCAAACCAGGTAACAGCTGTTTACAGGAGGTTCACATTCAGATCCTCCATTCAACCCACATAGCAAGCACTGTCACTGATCCAGAACAAGACGCCACACTTCCTCACCTGTAGGCCTGGGGATAACACTCATGGACTGGACAGAATTTAACTTTTGTTTTTAGGGTTTATTTCATAAGATAAGATGAGGGACTCTATTACCCCAACGCAGGCAAGGGTGTGTTTGGTTTGTTTTTTGTTTTTTTATCTGTCTGTTTTTATTTGTGTGTTTGACTGTCAGCAACATTACGCAAAAACTACTCGACCAATTTCCATGTAATAGGGTCCAGAACAGACCCCATTACATTTTGGCGGATGTAGGACAAAGGTCAAGGTCACCAAAATGTGTTTTGGGAATGACAAGGAATCAGGAATTTATTTTTCATTCCTGTTTACTCAGTTTTGCTTATAGCTTTCTTTTTTGGCTCTCACGGTTGATGTGCATGGATATCAGAGTCTTGAAGGACTAATTTGTAAACTCTTATGTCAAAGGTCAACATCACAATAAAGGTCAAAATAGAATTTCAGATATAACTTTGAACTATTCATCTTAGAGACTTCCAATGAGCACCAAAATGTTGGCCTTTCAATTCTGCATCTTGTGTGTATAGATTTTGACCTATTGTTGACCCAAGAGGTCAGGGGTCACTTGGTCAATACCTAAAAAAACTATAAAATGGACAATAACTCTAAAACAAGTTGAAATAGAGACTTAGTTACTGTTATTGACAGATAGGAAACCTGACATGGGCTTCAAAACAGCTTCATGATTGTGACCTAAAAAAGGTCATAATCAAGGTCACATGGTTATAATTAAAAAAAAGAGTACTATTGTTGACAGATAGGAAACTACATGTAGGCTCCAAAATGACATTGAACAACTTTGTTATATATATATATATATATATATATATATATATATATATATATATATATATATATATATATATATATATATATATATATATATATATATATATATATATATATATATATATATATATATATGTTCTCTGCCCTGCACCATGAATGTCTTGTTCCAGTAGCCAATTTAACATCAGGGTGTCCTGGTTCCTCAACCCCAAACGCGGACCTTGTTGTCCTGGGCACCGTCCGAGCTGGTATGACTCTATTTATTGTATCGCTCATCGTGAGGTATAGGCATGTATAGCGTAAAGTGCCGGCAACCTTCCGCACCAAAGTCAGTGGTGTAGACCACTAAGCTATCCAGTCGCTAGTGGTACCAGTAGTGATCGGAGCACTAGGGGCAGTGACCCCCAAGCTGGGAGAATGGCTCCAGCAGATACCAGGAACAACATCAGAGATCTCTGTACAAAAGAGCGCATTGCTAGGAACAGCTAAGATCCTGCGCAGAACCCTCAGGCTCCCAGGCCTCTGGTAGAGGACCCGAGTCTGAAGGAGACACCGCTCACGTGGGGCGAGGGGAACATTTTTATATATATATATGTATTATACATTTCTGAGGGCCATGATTTGTTTTGCCTGGCACCACTTGTTGTTATTGTCTTTCCATCCAACTCAGGGGTCTCCAACCTGTTCCACAAAGGGCCGGTGTGGCTGCAGGTTTTTGTTCCAACCAACCAAGAGTTCACAGTTTGACCAATTAACTCTCTGAAGACTGAGATCAGTTGATTAATTGATTGACATCTGATGTGTTGCTGTTTGGTTGGAACAAAAACCTGCAGCCACACCGGCCCTTTGTGGAACAGGTTTGAGACCCCTGATCCAACTAAATGTGGTTGCACATCCAACACAATACTCTAAGTACAAGTAGCACACAGAACATCATTGATTGGAACAGTTGAAAAATCTAAAAATAAATTTTCATATGTAAGTTAAGTTAAAAGTAAATGAATAAATATGATTGCATATTGTCATAGTTTCAATGATATTATGAGTAAAAAGTGTTTGTTTTCATTTCATTGAATGAAAAGAATGCATTCAGTGAAAATAAACAAAATAGAAGCTGTTTTTCGATGTGCATTCTTGTCTGCTCTTCCATTCTTGCAGTCTTCATGCCATCCAAGAACTGTTCCAACTGAAGGCTTGCATAAACCATGAACACATGGATGATGCTGATGTTGTTCTTGCCTGCTAGCTTAAAACCAAGGATGGTTTGGTTGTTTGGTGACTTGTGTAGACAGCGTAAATCTCTCTTGAATGTGATGGAGGGTTCTGTGAAGACTTAATTCAGAAATGTTTTGACTTGTTGACCATAATGAGGTGATGTGAGCCAATGTTGTAACACGTGCCAGAGGCAAAATAGAGATAAATCTGTCTTTATTTTAATATTTGATTCAAGGCAATTCGTTGTAGTTTTGAAAACATACACAATATGTCTAAAAAAAAATCTAAAGGGCATGTAAATAGTATAAATGTATTGAAATCAAATAATGACATATTGTTGAAGGAAACATGTGAGAGAGCTGATGACAGAAATACAGAAGAGACAGGGAGGAACGTTCACAAATACCAACTGTTCCACTTCCAGACTGGTGTTCTAGGGAGTCTATTCTCAACTAAGTCTGGAGAAACAGCCAGAGCCCCACAATCTCAAAATCATCAAGTCTATTTACCAGTGTGTTTTCTTCTTGCATCTTTCATATAGTTTTTTCTTGACATTGTTTTCGACTGTTTTTTTGGGGGGGATTTGTTTTTGTTTTTTTTTTTTCATTTTCATTCCATTGCATGTGGTTTTCATTATTTTTGTAGCTTTTCTCATTCCATCTTTTACATTGTTTTTGTGTTGGGGCATTTTTTTGTGTATTGTTTTCATCTTTCTGCATCTTCTTACATCACTGTCATTTTGTGAGACACTTTACACATCATTTAAAACCAGAACAAACTCCTACAAGTTTCGGGAAACCTCACCTTTAGGTTTAAAGCAAAGATGAAACACTTGTCTTGATGAATAACTGTATGAGTTGAGGTTCTGTGATTGTCACTTATTGGCCAGTTCTGTTCACATGTGAGGCGCTGAGGTTCTGTGGTGAACTTGATGGTTGCGTACTTAACTGCTGTCTGTTGCATCTGCTTTTGCAGAAGTAAATAGGCCTCAGCTGTACTATTATGAGTAACAAATAGTATAAATGTATTTTCCATAATTATCTCCCATCACAGTTGACCATCAGATGTATGGACTGTGAACTGGTCTACATGAAACAGGCTTTTCTGATCTCAGTTCTTTCTAAAAGCATTCATATGTCTAGCAGGGTTGGGGAACATGCAGGGCATGTGTTTCCAAGATGCTTGCTTTTTATCCTTGCCAGTAAATGGTCCATGAAACAGCTTTTGAGTTGTGGAACACAGATTCCCCCAATTTTTTTTCTACTTTTTTTTTATGTTGGTCTGTGGTTTTTTTGGGGCTTTTTCTTTTACCCTTGAATGAATCCTACTACACCAGTCAACTACGCATTTAATCCTCAAATTTAAATTTAAATTTGGTTTTTTAACGTAATTTGCTAAATTTGTTCATCCATAATCTGAGTTTAGTGTATAAAATGTTTGATTTTTAATGGGTTTTTTTTTTTGGTAAGTACTGCCTTTAATATGAAAGAAACAGGCATAACTGCAATGTTTATTTAACACTATTATGTTCTTACAAAGGATATGGCTACTGTAATTCTACTGTAATTGTACTGATGTACTGGAAGCTGCACACACCTCAATCTCAATAGTGATTTCCTACCTCTGGTTTACTGTGTGCTTTTGTTGTCCACCATGCACGCAGAACAATAGGCGCTTTCCTACAGAGTAGTTCTTAGAACTATATAGTTCCTAGGTTAACCTTTGGGTTTGCTTTCTGACAGGGCATTAGGAACCATGGGAGGGGCCAACGTGACGCTAACGTCCACCACAGTGATGTATTCTTTGAGCATCAAATTCACCAATCACAAGGAAGTAGAAGACAGCGCTAAAATAAGCTAGAATAGAGAATGAGGAGGCCAAAGCGATTCTGTTCTGTGTCGTGGGAATGTTATATGCGGTCAAATAAATGTGTATTATTATTATCATTATCATCATTATTAGTATTATTATTATTGTTGTATTGATTATTGTTGCATCCTGCACATGTTCGAAATAAATCATTCAAATCAAATCAAATACAGCGTTTCATGTCAACAATGGAGGAGTTGACAGAGTTAGGAGACAAAAAAATCCAGTCACAGGTGATACTATGACATATGTTAATTCCATAGCTCTAATCAACTCCCCTATTAACCCAAAAACAGAACCGCGTCATTGGTCCGTTTATCACACACTTTCTCTGAATTTTTTTCCAACACACAGTGGCACTGCAAGATGTGGAAATAGGCGTGGTCTCAGCCCTACCAACCACCAAACACCTATTGTTTGGTGATATAGGAACTACAAAAGGTTCCTACAGTGGGAAAGTGCCCGTTGGTGTAAAGGGTCAATAGAAGCAGTGCACTTCTGACGTCTGTTTTGTCTTTTTTGCTGAATAGTTTGCCCCTCCACCAACAACATGCTGTCACAGTTACAGTATTAAACATTTGACAGTCACAGTGTCGTGTCGTTACCTTCTCCGAAGACATCAGTGGAGGCAGAGATAGTGTCCGTCTGTCATCCGTATCGTTGCTCTCACACGGAGCCTCTGCAGTGGGCTGTTATGGCGAGCATTTCCACTGCAACACTCACTCAGGTTTCACAAACCTGGAACTTCACTTGTCCCTCACACACCCACACTCCAACGTATACACACATACATCATCAGCAGTGGCTTATTTTAATGTTTCTAAAAGATAACTCAGACAGATGCCAGGACGGCGGACCATCTGCATTTCCAAGCCCAGACCACCAGTGTTGTTGTGCTGCTTTCATGATGTGAGATCTGCATCAGGAAAAGACGAGGAGAAAAGTTGTATAGCAGACCCGACTGTTACGACCCAAATGGAATGGATATGAATGCGAACGTCAAAAGGACTCCACCTGGGTGGCTTAAGAGCCACCATAGTTACAAACAACCAGTAATTATGGATTAAAGCAGGGGTGTCAAACCTGTGGCTTGTGGGCCACTTCAGCCCACGGGATGATACTTTGTGAACCATGTAAATTACATTAACATTAATAATTATTTTACTTCTTATTCCACATTCAGATCAATTCAATGTCATTCAAAGATAACTAAGAAAGCACTTGGAGAGCACAGACTCTGCCAAGGCAGATCAATCACCCCCTCCTGAAATTCACACGTCCCCCCCCAACCCCCACTGATCACCACCAAAATTTTATCACTTGTTCCTTGTGCCAGTATCAACATTTCCTGAAAATTGTTTTCAGCCAAATCCATCTGTAACATTTTGACTTAACTTGCTATGAATCACTCCACACACACACACACACACACACACACACACACACACCGATCACCACAAAAAGACAATCAATTGAGCCCCATCAATATTATATTATATATATATATATATATATATATATATATATATATATATATATATATATATATATATATATATATATATATATATATATATATATCAATATTTCTTGAAAATTTCTGCCAAATCCACCCAGAACTTTTTGAGTTATCTTGCTAACAAACAAACAAACAAACAGATAAACCCTACTGCTTACATAGCCTCCGTTATTCCTTGGCAGAGTAATAACCTATAACCTTTGTAAATGTAAATATTTTCATGTGATTTTACTGTATTTACACTAAAACAAACTATCATTTCACAAAAACACGAATAACCCAAAGAAATTTGAACAACTTAAGGTATTTTAAGAGAAGGAAGTATAAGTTCAACAATATTCTGCCTTTTACTCAATGTTTTGTGAATTTGTAAATCTACTGTGACCTGTAAGTTAATGCACATGCATAAATGATAAACTGTGGCATAATAGTTTTGCACTTATTGTTCTCAAGACATTTCAGGATAGTTTTATGTCACCCACATGATTTTAAAGGGTAGTTTGTAGATGTACACTGACATTTTTCATAATGGGTTTTATTTTTCACCCTAAAACAAAGGAAAGTTTGTATTTGACATTATTTATATATTATATATTATATATTATGTTGCTTTTTTACTGGTGCAGCTCATTTGGGCTCAAACCTCTGAACTAAAATGAATTTGACATTCCTGTATTAAAGGGATTATTAGGTACCCACTATAACATGTTAATGAGAGTATATCATGTCCACTTAATGTGAATATTAATATTAGTTTGTCAGAGATCAGTTGTTGCATGTGTTCTGTGTTCTTTTTCAGAGGTAGACATTAAAGGGAAGGTAAATCCTGACAAGTGACAACTACACACTGAGACCTGTGTGAACAGGCTTTTTATTTGATAAATTCTCCTTTAATAGGGTGATTATTACTATTATATCAACAGTTTGGACACGTCTTAAATGAAGGCTGTCCTGTGGATACAACCATCTGCGTCACATGTAGCATTCATGTCAAATGGAACCGTCAAATTGGATGATTCATGTTCAAAGTGTTCAACAGCTGCTGTAAAGTTAAGATCATTCTGACTGGGTCCTTTAAAGAGGGTGTTATATTTCTTTTTTATTTGCTAAGCTGTTTCGGTGTCTGTTGCTTTAAATCCAGATGAACTGCTCTTCTGTCCTGACGGTACCATGAGTACCGTGGTTTTGGTCGTTCTGGGCTTCTGATAAAGCAGCTGTGGAACCTTCTCTGTTCAGGATCGTTTTATATCTGAACAAATATGTCTACAACCCCCAGGCCTGTTTTTAGGATTGGAAAAAGTCACAAACATCTTATTTGTACCAATAAAAAGGCTTCCCAAATTAAAAAAAAAAACTTCAGTTTAAAATTAGACTTTTTTTTCTCTTGGCCAAAGACTTCTAAAAAAGATTTCGTCAGAACAAGTCAGTATTCAAGGCATCAGGGTTTTGTTGTCAACAAAAACAAAAACAGAACATTTCCCAGTGTCACCAAGCTACACCACAACTCCTCTGCCAAAAAGGTCTGGATCTCCAGCGGTGGTCCAAGGCCATCCTGTGTCTGGGTGGTTTCCAGGACCACCCATCTGTACCAGTCAGACTCCAGGGTTCTGTTGGACCCTGGGTGGCACGTTGACCTGTTTTGAATAATACTTTATAGGTTTATATTACATAACTGCTGGATGACATAACCCTTCAACACAGCTGTTTTTCAGCATAATCATCAGTAAGCATACATGAATTATGAAAAAAAAAACATCTAGATTTGGTTTAGATTGATTTTTATGACTCAGATTTAGGCTAAAGTGGAAATGTGCTTTTTAAGTGTACATATATATATATATATATATATATATATATATATATATATATATATATATATGTATATGTGTGTGTGTGTGTGTGTGTGCTTGTATTCCTATCTTTATAGGGACATTCATCTGTATGCACAGTCACGCCATGTGAACCAAAATTCAGGTCACACGAGGGTTAAATATAAATGTAAGTGAAATCTGTGTGAAATATGCAAATGTTGTCCCCTATAAACACATTAACTTAGTTTTTCTAGAAGTCCTGCTAAAGCATGGGGGAAACGTGTATTTTTCCAAAGGTTTCAAGATATTTACTATTTTTGTTTTATTATTTTATAATAATTATATTTTTATATTATTTATTGTTTTTTTGTTTTAAATGTAATTTAATTTAAATTTTCTTCATATACTTTATATGTGTGTGTGTATATATATATATATATATATATATATATATATATATATATATATATATATGTGTGTGTGTGTGTGTGTGTGTGTGTAAGGGATAATGTATTGCCCACGTGTTACTATCAGAAAAAAAATTCCAGACAGAGGGAAATATTTTTTGATAGTCACACATGGGCAATATATTATCCCGCTTATTCTACAGGTTATTACAGATTATTACTGCTACTACTGTAACAGACTGGATAAAATAGTCATTAATCTGAAGGAGCATTAGCATTTACAGAAACTTGTAAAAAATGGCGGAGCAAAGTGGTTCATGTGCTCTCTGTGGAAATAAAGCAGCGTTTTTTTCCCCTGCACATTTTTCAAAACAAGTGATGGCACGAAACCTAGCTGGATGAGAGAGTAGAGGGAGGAGTGTTCCTTCACACATTCTTTCTCTGAGCCAATCAGAGACGCCTCATCACTGTGTCATGGACATGTATGAGGAAGTACCAGTCAATTGTTGTTTGACCGCAAGTCATTTTTCTACCCTCCAAAAACACCTTGAAACAAAGCAATCCGGGCGTTTTTTTAAACAGAACCAACACACAATGTATTAAATAATAATCAAGAACACAGTAATATTAATGAAATAACCATGGAATGACTCATGTAACACTTTTATTTATTTATTAATTTTTTTATTGAATTAAATTGTATTATTATTATTATTATTATTATTATTATTATTATTATTATTATTATTATTATTATTATTATTATTATTATTATTATTATTATTATTACTATTTAATTTTGTTCTATTTTAATAATTTAATAAAAATTATTTATTTAAAAAATAAATAAATGAATAAATGTGTTCATGCTCACTTCCCAAAATGTATACCTTACCTAGAAGTCATGATTATAAACTTGGTCCTCATAAGACATAGAAACCAGTGTGTGTGTGTGTGTGTGTGTGTGTGTGTGTGTGTGTGTGTCCTCTTCTATATTTGGCCTATTGTTGCATCAGCTTTGTAAGCACCTACTTTTCTCAAGTGTTTACAAACATTGATAACATGTGAGAGCAGCTAATAGGTTAAGAGGGATGAGATGGGCGGAGCCTGAAGGGCTTTTGTTCATGGTGTTATGAAGGTGAACAGCTGAGGGTAAATGGAGCCGTAATGTCACAGAACATGCACATAACAGTGCTATGTGCATGTTCTGCACAAAACAGTGGTGTAACAGTTTAGTGCAGTGGTATTTTAATAGTTGTGTCATGTGTCTGTCCATTCAGTGACATAATGAACGCACTGACATACCTACACCACATTAATACTGTGGATACGTGTGGGCATGGATGAAAATAGTTGACTATTAGATGGTGTTGTACAGTTATGAGATACTTTCAAATATAAATACATATACAATAGATTTTATACAAAATGTTTGAAGGTTTGCATGGTGAATAATTAAAAACATTCTCCTAAAGACGGTTGACACATTTCATCCAAAACGCAGAGAAAATATCCCAAGTTCTTTTCCCAACTAATTACATGGTGTACCGCAAGCTATTTATTTATAGAAGTTTTATATAGACAGTCTAATCGAAATTATATGGGAGTAACTTTTCAACAGCGCAGCACGTTGTGATATTTGTTGTGTTTGCTTTGTCTGTTATATAATGATGCACAGTGGTTAAAGGGTTAGTTTGGCATTTTGAACATAAAGTCCTGACTTAGAGCCTTTCTGATCACACTTTTAACATGTGTTGTTGAACCGAGCATTTTAAGCTTCAAAAGTACAGGCCCCCCCCCCCCCCCCCCCCCCAAAAAAAAAAAACCCTTTTTTTCAAATAGGTCCACCAAATGCTAAAACAAACCGTTAGAAGGCATACTTTGCAACGATTTTCTGGTCAACGTGTCGCTGTCCACCCCTGACAACACAGTGAGTTTCATGTCTTTGCAAACAAAAGTTTCCAAATGTCCATTGGAGTCAATTTTAAAGTGTCTGTGTGTGTGTGTGTGTGTGTGTGTGTTTGTTGCTCGGTTTAGCAACAAATCTTAAAATTGATAGACATAAATCCAGTATAAATAGCTGCCAGAGCCAATGTCAGCGGTTCCAGAACGTGCTCAGGGCTTGCTCCCCCTTGTATCTTCATATAATTAAGTGCAATTTGACCAATATTTTGCCTGTTATTAAATGTATTTGGATATTTGTTGTGATCTGTAGGTTTTAATGAAAATGTTTAAGCGATAAGATTACACTTACTTTTCTTAAGACATTTCTACTAAATGTTTCACAAATATTTCACCATACCTGACTCATACAAAAATAAATACTCTTAGAACACTTGAAATATTATGGCCAAATGTAATATCATAATCAATTATATTAATGATATAATTGATTATGATATTACGTTGATATATCAATGTGCGGTATCGATTAAATAATTTTTGCTTCCAACAAAAATCAACACGATCAATTCAGTATTTTTTTTTTTTTTCAGTGTCAGAAAATGCATAAATTACCATACCCTCTAAAACTGTGACTCACGTTTCAACTTGTACATCCATTTGACATACTGTTCATTGATTAAGTTTTTGAGCAGAATATGAAGGAGAGAATAATTGGCCTCGCAGACAAGTCCAGAAATGGAACTTTCTGGACATGTGCGACAACGTGTCCCTATGTCAGATCGCATCCTCGTACATTCACATGTATTGTGCTGGAGCTGCTGTTGATGAGCTGCAGAAGCTGTCGTCAAATGGAAAGAAGGAGCCACAGCCGCGGAGCCCAAACTCTGCCTTATTCGGCATGGTTTCCTGTTAGTGTAGTCTACGTGTGACAAGTTTGTGTGTTTGAAATGACATGGCTTTTTAGTGTTACCACGCCTGTGTGTGTGTGTGTGTGACTCAGAGCTGTGTCACCGAAGGAGCTTAGTGTTCAGTGACTCACGGGGTAATGTTTGAAACTAAATCATGAGACAACGCAGAATGGAATCATTGACTCCGCCTCTTCTCTGACACCTTGTTTGTTTGTTAGACCACATGTCAAACTCATAAAACATATAATATCCTTTTGTTTCTCCTCATTTAAGAAAAAAACAAAAAGAAAGAAAGAAAGAAGGCGAGTCACAAGCCAGGGTAAACGAGCAGAGCCTGTGTGTGTGTTAACTAAACATTAGTTCAGCATCCACAGGGGTCTCTTCCTGCAGTTTATTTTCTGTTCTCCTCAGATTCCCATGATATTACCCCTTGTGCGCTTCAGGTCTGTAAATCTGGATTGTGCATCTGGGGAGCATTTATGAAGAATTACTTGAAAGTTACTTGATTTCTTGTGATTAAAAACAAATATTGAGGTTACTTTGGATGCACAGGAAGGCTTTATTTAGCTTTTTTATGTTTGAAGTAGCACTATAATTATACTACATGCTAACATCTTTAGGCTCTTTCCTTACAACTTGTTTTATTTTGGTATCTGGAATTTTACCGGCTTTTTCCACCCAATAATAAAGAGAAATGTAGGTATATTTCCACCCAGTATGTACCTAATGATGACTTCAGGTAAATGCAAAAAGAAGATACTCTTGCTCTGAGCCATTCCAAAATGCATGAAATTTTAATCAAATATTGGGGCCAAAAATAGGACCAAAACTGGGACAGGAAAAGCTACCTAGGTGTCAGTGCATTTGATCTGGACCACATTGCTGTTATATACCACTATAAATAAAGACACTGTGTTAAATGTGGCGACCTTAGTGGTTATTGTAATCCAGACGTGGGTGTTTCAGGCTCATTCCAGGTTTTGTGTGTGTAACTCATCGTGTCCACTCGTGTTACATAAGGAACTTGCTCATTTAAACACATATAAATAGCAAGTAATTTTGCAATAGCAGCCTTTTTAGGAAACACTCTACCTTACATATTTACTACAATTCCCAAAATGTACCTGTGAAAACTAAAAATATGTTCAGAAAGATTGTAGCACATCATTTTCATGCCCTTTTTACTGTGTTACATGCAGATGTTCAGCAAAGAAAATGTTTTGTCTTTTTTTTTTTTTTTTTAATCTCAGTAAATATTTATTTTTCAAATAGACCCAACGTGCTTCCAAACTTGCTTCATAACATTAGTCTACATCTGGTGTGAATTTGTAGCCCCATGTCCTGTTTTTAGGAACCAGTTTCAGAGAAGCACCCTTTTCAAATTGTATTTTTCAGTGAAGTGTAATTCCAGCTTTTAAGGCCCATTGCTCCGTAGACCTCCAACTTGTGTAGGGTTTGTCTTCAGGAAGTTTGGGAATATTTATATGTTGACATGATTTATTAATGCAGGTTATCCGACATCTCTACTGTAGAGCTGGAGTCCTTAATATTAAATGAAAGTTCCTCTAAAAGTACCCAGGTATATGTCAGAAACAGGTGGCAAACCACTCTCAGTCCTGACCTGGCTGATAGTCTGGTAAGTGCAGTGTCTCTGGATAAAAGCGCAATTAAATATATGCCACTTCCTGTCTGTAGACCTCTATCATCCCCAGCAATAACCAAGCCTTATAGCAATCCCCAGTGTCAGGGCGAATGTCACAATCACTCAATACTGAAAAAAAAAAAAAAAAAAAAAAAAAATATATATATATATATATATATATATATATAAACGTATATATACTGTAGACTTTATTTCAAACATAAGGATGAAAAAGAAATTCCACTTTTTTCAACTGTGTTTATTAGGCAAAAAATATTTCAGTTTGATTTGATTTGATTTGAATGATTTATTTGGAACATGTGCAAAGTGCAACAATAATCAATACAACAATAATAATAATAATAACAACAATGACATGTCCGTAAAGGAGTAGGATGAAGCATAAGCTTAATTTTTTTCTTTTCTCAATGATGAAGAGTTTTTCTATTTCACAGGAAAGAAAACACAACCCCCCACATACAAACAAAAATAACAACCAAAAATAGACAAAAACCTACACACACATCAGTCGACAAATGACAAATATGAGACACATTCAAGTAGTTAAATAAACAAAGCTACAGACAACCTTAGCATATCAATTACAGGTCTGCACAGGACACCATTTCCAGTCCTGCTCCTGCAAAGAATTATGATTTTCAGTCCCACTCCCACCCACAAGTCCTGCAGGATTCAGACGTGAGTTTAAATGTGGCGTATGGAGGTCCGCTTGCCCGGTGTCGCTCGGGGGCATGAGTCCTTCTGATTGAGGCTCAGCTCAATTTGTGGATGGTGTGAGGCTGGTAACGGCCCTGTTGCCCCGGGATAAATACCGGAGACCGATAGTCAACAAGTAGCCTACCTTAATGGAGTCCTTCGCAGTCTGTCTGGGTCGCAGGTTCGGCTGCTCGGTGCTGGGAAGATATGATAATCGAAATGAATCATTTATAGCTTTTATTACCTCCGCCAAGGAGGTTATGTTTTTGTCAGAGTTTTTGTTTGTTTGTTTGTTTGTCTGTTAGTTAGCAAAATAACTCAAAAACTTATGGTTGGATCTTGATGAAATTTTCAGGGTAGATTGGTAATCGGGAGATGTGAACATGATTAGATTTTGGTGGTGATCTGAGTAGGGGGGCATTTACATTGTTGTAAATAGAGAATGATCCAGGATCTCTTCTGGATCATCACCAACATGTAATCATTTTTTCCTTATGACACTCCCAACACATCCTGAAAATTTCATCAAAATCCATTAATAAGTTTTTTTAGTCCCCCCCCCCTCCCCCTTAATAACTGTCAAAGTTTCTCATGTGGCCCCTTAACCTTAAGCCTTAAATGGTCCACCTGTTATAAAAAAAAAAGCTTATAAAACACATGCTAAGTGAGTCTGTTTGCCAATTTTTCTACAGCACATTTTTATTCCAGATCTTCCAACATATAGCAGGCATTTACAATTTACTACACATTATAATACTGTTAAAACAGCTTCTTCTCAAGCTTCTCGTAAGTGCCAGCATGAGTGAAATTACTGTAATGACACAATAATATCTATCAAGCGCAACATCTCAGGTTTGTTTTTTCCAATTGCACAAACAGTGAAATAGTTGCAGTCATCCAAACTGTATATGTTCAGGGTTTGTCTGCGATGACACACAAGGTGTAGGGCGGCTGTGACTCAGTTGGTAGAGTGGGTCGCCCAATGACCGAGAGGTTGGCGGTTCACATCCCGGCGCCGGCTGTCCAAGTGTTGAAGTGTCCTTGGGCAAGACACTGAACCCTGACAGAATGACAGAACCTTAGAAACCTACTGGTGTAGAGTTAACAATACTTAATGTCTGAACAGGATTAAGTAGAAGCCCAAATTATAGTCATTCACCAATTTTACATGACTTTAATTCACTAATGTATACCGTTCATAATAAAGAACACGTCAGTCACTAAATTATACAAAAAGATAACAAATGCTTACATGCCATCAAGGCAAGACAAGGCAAATGTATTTGTGTAGCACATTTCATGTACAGGACAATTCAAGGTGCTTTACATAAAACATTTAAGACATTTAAAATGAAAAAAAACATTGAAAGGCATTGAAAGACAATTAAAATAAGAGACATAAACATTTAAAAGACAATTAAGAATTGCAGTAACAGCTCCAGTGAACAGTAATGTTTTCAGGCCAGTTTTTCTCACACCTCAGGTACCCACAGGTGAGGAGCAGAACAACTGAATGATGCTTCACTTGGTTTGGTTCTGATTTTGGGAACACACAGTAAACCTGTTCATGATTACCTCAGGGCTCTGGATCAATAATTACTGTTGGTCTGGTTCTATATATCTAGAAAATAAGGTTTTTATTCACCCTCTTACATTTTGTGATGTATATTTAATTTCTGTCTGTTGTCATAATCACCCTCTCTGCAAGTCAGTCATTTTTTGTTTCACCTGGAAGCAATTTTTATTTTTTTTTTCGCTTTGTGTAATATTTGTGCCTTTAATTGCATGTCAGAATAAAATAGTTAATTGGTCTGTTCCAAATAGCCTGTACTGTTTATTCTACATGTTGGTGACATTTGAAGTGTGCATCATGGTTGTAGGTTGGTATTGTAAGTGTTACCCTTTACTTCCACATTCTGTGTTGGAATTGAACAGAACAAAGGCTAGAAAGTCTCTCTCTCTCTCTTTCTCCCTCTCTCTCTCTCTCTCTCTCTCTCTCTCTCTCTCTCTCTCTCTCTCTCTCTCTCTTAGTTTAAAATCAGTTTATTTTTTAGAGTGTATTGCATGTGTTCTGGTTCCGACACCCCTCCCATGGGAAACAGCAGCATCGCCACATCCACTGAACCCACGTACAGCCCCTGTGTCTTTTTTCATGAACTCAAAATGGTATCCTACATGATGACATACATACCAACTTTGTCATGTTTGCTTTCATTATTTATTAGAATTTCCATTAGCTTTTTGCTCAGTAAACTCCAATCCTGATAAGGGTCAATGCACAGACAGTAGCTTCTGCGTACTTTTGACCCAGTGCAGGTACTTTGCTGTAACTTGTGTGTAGAAGCTCCATTCTATTCATTAAAGGTCAAAACACTGGTTTTTTTTTTGCAATTGGGGCCTTAATTATGATGTAATTTGAATTATTCTACTCACCCATGTTACTTGATTTCAATTTTGATTCCTCTGGAAGAAATATCCACAAAACAGCATACAATGAGAGTTAGCGGGGCAGCGACATGCAGATGCTAAATCAGTTATTTTGGTCAAATCAGTTAATATGTTCATTGTGAGGGTATGCACACATTCAAACCATTGTAGTAATAATGAAAAACGAGAGCTCCGATGTGACTTTTTGCTGTCAACTGCCAAGAAGCTAAGCTAAAGCAAAGAGCTAAGTTCAATTAAATTTTATTTATAGAGCTCCAAATCACAACAATGTCGCCTCACAGGGTTTAAAAAGCCTCTTGACTCGGTGAGCGCAGATATGATGTTACTTGTGTCTCAGGTTACATTATTTATTTTAGCTCATCCCAGGTGTTTCAGAGTTGAATTAGTATCACAATGGACATATTACCTGATTTGGACAAAATAACTGATTTAGCGTCTGCAAGTCGCTGCCCCGCCGACTCTTGTTGTATGCCGTTTTGTGGATATTTCTTCCAGAGGAATCAAAATCGAAAAAAAAAAAAAAAGTAGAACAATTCAAAAATTCCATCAAAATTAAGGCCGCAATTGCCAAAACCGTCGTTGTCCTTTAAGCCATCTGTGGGTTAGAACCATAATGGTGCATAAATCCAGATATGATTTAGGGCCTAGTTATCTTACCTATCAATGATAGTTGGACCATGACTGCTATATGACATGTACCATCAACACACAATCAAAGACTATTTCTGGACCCATCCTTGGTAATCCCTTTCAAATGTTTAAATGATTTAGGAATAGCTAAATGTTTATTAGAGGGGTCAGTCCAAGCTCAAACAAAATGTCATACATGAGCCTTTGTTTATACCATGTGTGATGCATGGACATAATGCTGCAGGTCTTGCCACAGTTTTCCTCTTGAGCTCTTAGATGAGTATCGTTCACAGGCCAAAATCCTTGAATACCCAATAATATTTCCACATGTCTCCATACTATCTCGCAGACATTGGATATGGTATTCTGTAGAATATTTACCGTATTTTCAGGACTATATAGCGCACCGGAGTATAAGCTGCACCCACTAAGTTTTAAAAGAAAAATATTGTTTTACTTATATCTAAGCGGCACCAGACTATAAGCTGTAGATTTCCACATTGTAACATCAAATATTTACAGAAATCTTTTAAAAAACATATTTTAACTGATTGTTTCCAAGTGTTGGCTGTAACACAGCAGTAAAACAGCTGATTAAACAAAAGAGAAAAGCCATTAATGGCTGTATTCATCTCCTTCCTATGATTGAAACCAGTGAAGTTGTCTTCTTCAGTGTAGGAGTTAAACAGCCTCAGAAAAACTCCATCACAGACCTTCTCAGTCTCTATTTTATTCTTATATAGACAGATCGATTGCTTTTAACTTAAAAGTTGCATCATATAGTTTTGGAAAAAGGGTTTCACACACTCTTAAAGGAGTCATTATTTTATTAATATTACTGTGTTCTCCATTGTTATTTAATACATTGTGTGTTGGTTCGATTTAAAAATAACCTCCAGATTGCTTTGTTTCCAGCTGTTTTTGGAGGGTGGAAAAATGACTTGAGGTTGAACAACAGAGTTTACTGGTACTTCCTCATACACGTCCATAATGTGGTGATAAGGCGTCTCTGATTGGCTCAGGATGCCCGAAGGAACACTCCCCCCTCCCCACTGGCTCTGCGTGTGTTTACCTTCCCAGAGTAGCGTCCAACTAGGTTTTGTGTCTTCGCTTGTTTTGAAAACATGCAGGGAAAAAAAAACAGAGAGCACATGAACCGGTTTGATCCGCCATTTTTGCAGCAGCTACTGTGGCGCTGTGTCTGCTAATGCTACTTCAGATTCAATGAAATGAGGGATGGGCTTAACCCTGAATGGGTGACACTAAAGTCTTTTTGATGTGCAGTGGACAGGCTTTTCTGAGTGGGTCGTTTCTCTATGTTTTCTATGAATGGTAAATACAGCCAGTGGAGGTGACACACCATGCAGCATGTGTTGGGAACTCGGGGTGACCCATCAGATTCCAAAAGGAGCATGGGAAAGTGGTTTTTCAGCGGAATGACACCTTTAAAATTTTACAGTTACCTATATTATTATTAAATATTTGCAGAAACATTTTTTTTTGTGTTTTGAAAGACGTGGCTGCATCAGACAAACAGATGCAAATGATTATTTTTTTGTTCTTGTTCATTGTTTATAAGAGAAAAACAAAACAAAACCAAATTACTGACAGTTTCAACATATGATGTCCTGGATGTTTTTCTGCTGAAACATCCAGTTTTGACTTGGACAGAACAGAGCATGTGTAGGAGTGAGCATGCAGGTTTGAAGAACAGAACAATACTTGACAGATTTCAGTGACTTAAGAAGAATTTTTAATGTAATATATCACAAATGCATTGGGTATCCAAACATTTTTTTTCCTCCATTTCTTCATGTGCTTTCCATGATCAGGATGTGTGCACTTTTGCATTATCATGTGTTTTGTCATGTACTGCACACGCTAAAAACTAGTGTCATCTTCTTTGCATTGACCTCTTCTGTCTGCTGGAGCACCCACTGAGTGCTGTTAGCCCAGAAAAGTTTATACATTGTCTGCATCATTGTGTTGGCCAGTGTTTCCCAACCAGAGTGCTGTAGCACATAAGGGTGCTTTTCACAAAGCATGAAACTATTGCAGTAATGAGAAATTGCATTGCGGTGATGTGATGACTCAGCATAATAATACTAAGTGTAGCATTAGCTAATATGACCTAGCTAAATAATGACCTTTGTCACATTCTGAAAAATAATACCCTATTAGCAAACAAATGTAAAATGAAGAAAAAAGGTTTATTATGAAATGCTGACTAATTTGGGTAATGAGATACAGTCTTGTCGTGTCCATGCACTAATGAGACAAATCATAAACACTTACAAGAGCATAAAATAAAGGTGACTCACCTTGTACTGTGCTGTGTAGCCATCTTGGATATTCTGTTAGTACAAATGCATTGTGGGTAGTTTCAGCTCATATTCTAATTCCTATAGCTATTCAATGCAGTTCTCAAATATATCACAGTAATGAGAATAACGACTCATGGACATGATATTTTCTTGAAATATTATGAATTTTCATTATTAAAATAACCAAAACACAATACTTAAACTTTTTTCATATAACAATGTACTTGGAGTTTAAACTTGTAGTTTATTTATGTATCTATTGTTATTTTTCCCCTCATTCAAAGACCAGAAATGTTGGTCAGGCCACATATCGTTAATGACAATTTGCCAAGACAATGTATAAAAATTGGAAAACCAAAATTAAATGACCTAGTTTGAAAGAAAAAAAAATGTCTCTACAGTAAAATAATGTTTATATATATATATATATATATATATATATATATATATATATATAATTTATTTCATATTTAACTACTAAAACCTCAGGACCATTGATTTTTATTTTAATTTTTTTTTTCATGAGAATCATCCATAAATGTGCCATGAGAAATCATCAGGTGTGCTGTGGTAAATGATCCAATTTCATGTTTGTGGTACTGTAAGCGAGCAGCATGGTTATAGATACATATGGCATCACACACCATTGATGATTTGTGTGTCTTTCTTCAATTCCTGCAGCAGTATCAGCTATGTGTTTCACACTGAATAAGTAACTCCAGACTATATTTGCATTATATTTCAATAAATATATTCTTTGTGACATTTTTCTTTGGTGGTGCACCTTGTGATGTTTCTAATGTAAAATATGTGCTGCGGTTCAAAAAGGTTGGGAAACACTGGTATAGGCCACAGGACTCAAAGTGTGGGGGAAAAAAAAGTTGTGGCTTATAGTACAGAAAACACAGTGACTTGTTTTGATATAAGTTAACCCTAAAAGAACCTCAAGAATGTTCTGTTACAGAAATCAGGGTAGAGCAGGCACAACAAACACTGGAGCTCACATATATTGTAACTTACTTACTTATTTTGGCATCAATCCAGCTATGACATCATGTCTATAAAAAGGGTCTTTGACAATCTACAAAACAAATTTGATATGAATTCAAGCAATGTTTTTGGTGCTGAAGTGTTAACACAGAAACAAACAGAACCAAAAACAATACACCTTTCCTCCCCTTTGAGGGGCGGGGTGATAAAAAAAAAAAAGGGCAAACTACCATATAGGGCTGAACAATTTTAAGAAAACATTTAATTGCATTTTTTCTGCAGATATGGCACTTTGAATTTAAGTCATGATTTTCTTTAAATCAAGTTTCAGTGGCCAACAACATTTGCAAACATCACAGGGCCTATACAATTCAAATAATACATTCTATACCCTACCATGATTTACTGACAGGTGGAAAAAAGAAGAGAATGAAAGAAAAAAGAAAAGTAAAAATTAATAAAGAAGAACAAATGAAAAACAGAGGAAAAAGGAAAGGGAGAAACTAACAAAAAAAGAAGAAAAAGGTAAAAATAGATTCTTTGATCATATTTATCACTGTAACTCTCACTATTTATATTTTTACCTGTAATTAAAGGTCAACTTCCATTGTTCATTTATATTACTGTGATCACCACTATGTTTGAATGCATTGTGCTTCAGTTTTGTGTAAAATTAGGTTATAGTTGTCTTGTTTCAAGCTGTTTTCTGTGAGCTAGAACAGGGGCTTTGGTTGAACAACTGGCTTTTCCGGTGTTCCTCATGAATAATTGTGATGTGTTAATAAGGCACCTCTGACTGTTTTTTAAACAAGAAAAAAACCATCAGCGGGCACACCCCCAGCTGAGGGGTGCCAGCCTACAGCAGCCTGTGTATGACTTTTTCTGCTGATTCACTGCTTCACAGAAAGTTTATGGATCGGAGCCTGTGTCCACAGGATGGATCTTTAGCTTTTAATACAAATCATACAGTATGTAGTTAAGAGCGCTAAGTGCTAATTGCTGCGCAAAAAAAAAAAATGCAGGGAGAGTGATTTCTGACCACTGCAAGTTGGAATAGTTAAACTTTTAGAACAGCGCTGCACTCATCAATGTCACAATCAAAAGCTACTGACCAATCAGAAGTCAGGAGGAGGCGGGACAACCGCAGTCAACAACCACTGTCAAGAATAGCAGCGTATTTAGACCAGCAAGAGTGGTTCATCTTAGCGGTTTCAGACAACCCTATTATTTACGACCTGTCACTGAAGGGGTACCATGACTCAGGGTTAAAAGCAAAAGCATGGAGAGATGTTGCAGCATCACTTGGGCTGCCTGGTATATATATTTACAGTTTTTTTGTTTTTTTTTACTATAAAAGTAGTTTTGTATGCTGATGACAAGGAAGGTGTCAATGTTTACACATACAATGCATCTAACACAGAGGTGTGTGACGTTAGTGTAACCAGCCTGTGGGCGGGGATGAGCACTGTGGGCAATGCCATCCATGGTTCTGGGCGGGGCTTATGACCCAGTACACATAGCTAGGATTTGCCTGTTGTGATGCTCATGTATGTGTCTCTATGGTGGGTTGACCCGTTCACCCAACTAGGTCCAATTTCACTTCTTGGAGTGCTGCGTGCATATAGAACTGGTTGTGAACTACCACAATGAAAAAAGAGTTACACAAAGTGGTTTTCAGTGGAATCAGCCCTTTAAACATTTTCAGACATTTACAGAGGAAAAAAAAAAAATCTGTTTTAGCCCCAAATATCAGCGCCCTTATTGGTCGTTGGCTAAGGCTGATGTTAAAATAAATCAATAAATAAAATTGAAAAATTCCTTATCAGTGGTAAAATAGTTGACAAAACAAAGTCAGGAGCACTGCAAAAAAACGCAGCTTTGATGATCCCAAAATAATGTAATCTGAAATTTTCTGTCCAAAATGATAGATTGTTCAGCCCTACTCCCATAGATGTGACTCTACAGATGGATGACAACTTAAAGGAAAACAAACAATGGATGCTAATCAAGTCCACAGTGGTGAAGTGAATGGTAAAGGTACCAGGTCATGGTGATCAGGCCCAAACAAATTAAGGATCAGGTTTATTCCGTGGTGAAGAGTGTCTTACTCTGAGAGGACTTGTTTGTTCTGGTCATCTCCACATGAATAAGATTCAAGGGTTCAATGACTGGCTTGGATAAAAGGATGTGATTTACTTGCTAATGCCATTGCAGTTAAAAGATCTCAAGTTAGTTTCACTGTCTTTAATTTCAGACCTTGGTTCAGCCTTTCAGGTGTAAAAACAGCCCTATGTCTGCATGTCAGACCCAACAAGTATCATTACTCTGTAGAGAAGAGGGTGAATTGAAGTGTTTGTATTAGATTTTGCTTTGATATTGTCATCTTGGAAACCTAACGTCATTTGCCAGTAACATGCTTTGATGTACTTTATCGAATTATTTCAAACCTTTCATGTAAAATTTAAAAGAACCCTCTGTGTTAATATGAAAACACAGCTTCCCTTTGAAAGTCATTATATGGTGTATAATGTTACAGCCATGGATGGAAGTTTGTGGCGACAGTCATGTAGATTGTCTAGATCGTCTAGATTGTAAAATTAGATTAGTTCGACAGATGAATGGGATCATGAATTGTTGATGAGTTTTATTGAAACATGTATTGAATTTTGCAAATGTCCCACTGCAGCCCACGACCTCCTGCAAAGACTTTCCATGTGAACGCCACAAACCTCCAAAGACAGCAGCTGCAGTGCAGGTTCCGGCTTCTTGTGAATGTTTGACAAGCACCACTCATGAAACAAGCCCAAATTTAGTTGGTTTGAATTCTATTGGCAGCTCCACTGGCTATGACACTATACACAAATGACGTGTCCATGTTGGCCTTCTTCTCACAGCGACCACTCTGTTGACATAAAAAGGTGGCTCATTTCCTTAACACACACACACTTGCGTTTGCTAGTGCTGTTTTCTGGGGCATTCCTTGTTTACAGTGTCAGGTTATAGATGTGGGTGTTTCTGGCTCTGCTGGAGTACGGTTTGAGAGAAGGTGGTGTTGGGTCTGTTAAGGCCCACTGGGGCCCTCTGTACAAGTACAAGTGTTTTTCAGGAGCAGGGTGGGTCTGAAGGAGGTAGGAGGAAACGTGGGACAAAATTCCTTGTTGACATCAATCTCCTGCCATTGGGGGGCCCAAGGAAGCTGGGGTGGAGTGGAGGGGCGGTCAGCCTGTTGATATAACACCTCAACAAAGCAGGTCTGTTTGGATGGCTGAGCCTAATGGACTGCATCCACCAGCGAGAGGCTGTTGTTTTAGAAAATGCTGCTAGTCGACAGAACACAGTCTTTTTGGGTTTGTTGGTGCTTGTGTTGTTAGAAAAGAGTAAGAACAAAGAATAAAATGGCTGATGTGCTGTATAAATATATGGGTGCTCAAAAACATGCATGAAATATTTAAGTTTGTTGTTGTACTATTCTGATTCGTAGTGCTGTTATTATCCTCCATTATATCTGAATATAAAGAGCACACTGGACTAAAGAGCTGTTCATGTTACATTTCTAGTTCAGAGTTTTGTGAAACCAAGCCAACACCACCTCTGGCTTATCAATTAATTGTTATTATTATATGAGGACTAAACGTCTTAATATAGATAATTTGATGTAACACCCAGATGACATAACCCTTTGCCCCGAAACCCAAAATTGATTATTTAAAAAAGAAAAAAAAAAGAAAACATATGTTGTCCTAAATAAAAAAAATTACACGTACACACAAAAAACATCATATGAAAATACACACACACGCACACACAGACAATGTGAGGACCAACGACATACTGTTGTCTCATGGGAACCACCCTTTCTTAGCGTCATACACCCTTAATTTTAAGTTAAATCCTGAAAAATGTAAAGCGACACAAAAAATCACTTCAAACACAGAAAAACCTCAAAAATTTTTCAAACCTGAATTTTGATCCTCCTGGAGACAAAACCCGAATCCTAGTTCACTTTCGCGACTGCTTCTGTTCTGGCTGTTTCCATGCATTAACAGTGTTAAGACACTTCACAGCTGCTGATGAACGTCTAGTCTGATGATTATCCAGACTGTCACAAGAGCAAATCAGATTTTCAATCCAAAGCATGAGTTGATAAGAAAAATGATAAAGATTATTGATATTAATTTACAGCCATTTTGGTTCAACATTCAATACACACATTATTTTAGAATGAAATCATCCAGTGTCTTTTCGACACAGCCCAACATGTATACTACTTGATCAACCTTTATTATGGATGTGTTGTCAATAAACTTCTTTTTAATTTAAATACGGGTTTGGTTTGTTAAAAGATCATTATGTACTGTCCATCAGGAAAGTATTGCCTCAGGCTGGTCCTGGAACCTTCACTGTGACATCAAGTACCTGTTCAAACAATGACCATGAACATTCTGTTCTGAACAGTACAGTAGTTTAATTACACGTCCATCAATGAAGTGACAAAACTTGAACAGATGTTCTCCAAATGTGCAATAGTTAAACTGCGTAAAAACAACACAACAAGTGTTTCCCTTTGACATGAGACAGTAACCCTCCATCACTACACAGTCCAGCTTGTGTCAACCCTGTAGCAGAAGAGTCATCTCGCTGTGTTCTGTCATCTGTTTGGGTCCTAAGAAAAGAATAAACCAGAGCTAAATCTTTACGTGACCTCAGAATTAAGCTCGGCTTAAAGCAGGTTTGCTGCAAAAGGCAGCAGCAGCTCTTACCGTCCAGCTGAAAGAATCCCATCAGTTAAAACCCAGGTAATGAACTCCATTCACAGATTTCTGATCAACTGCCTCATTAGTGTTATTTAGCACATTTTGGAATGCTAACATATAATTGTGTTAATTCCTCTGCTTTTGTAAAAGAAAGTAACACGTAGCAAGAGGGAGAGCAAAAGGACAGTTTGTGTATAAAATACCTTCTTCATCATCATCAGTGATGGGTGTCAAAGTCTGTCTCTGGTGAAGAAGGACATGCTGAAAAAATAATGCAGAAAGGAAGCACTGTTTTGTGAATGTTAAGTTAGAGCTGTGCCATGACATGGTGAAAACTTTGACACGAGTGACAAATGTGACATAAACACAACAAACTTCCCTTCGTCTTCTACATTTCCCATAAACCATCACACAAGCAGCAGGCTCAGCCCAGTAACACATGGCTGGATTTTATGTAAACAGCCAAAATACACCAGATGTTCCAGCCATTTAACTTGGTTTTAATTAAAGTCAAAATGTGACGTGGGGTTGCGCGCACCACGGCCACACACTACTGCAGAGTGAAAATAATTTGTGGTCCGTGGCGCTATTTGATAGTTTCAATTGAATAATTTCCTGTGGCAGAACTCTAGCCCAATTTAACACCTGGAAATATCAGCTTATGAATCTAATGTATCAGAAATATTGTTCAGACATTGTCTAATGAGAAGCTAATACATGTTGACATCAGACATTGTAGCTAATATAAAAACAAGGGAATTCTTAGCAGCTAACATGTTAGCCACAATGCTAATCAGTATTTTAAGCTAATATAAAATGAGTGAGCTCTTAGCAACTAACACGATAGCTACAATGTCAATTGTTATTAATAATTTATGTGGCAAAAACTGTAAAATGACTTAGTTTCCCCCATGTTTTGATGTGTCCATGCTTTTGCGGTGTCTACATCTCTCCAAACTGACTGACCTCTTCCACACTTCGCGCAATCGTGAGTGAGTCAGAGATGGGCATAGGTTAGGTGTGTCCATCCCCTTCAACCCCTGTCATTACATTGTTAAACCAAACTAGACATACAGTACATATATATTATTATAGTATTATGTATTATATTATTATATTTATTATCATATTATCATATATTAAACCCACAAAGTCACTCTGAGAGGGGGATGGGCACATTATGCCACACTTTAACTTAATTAAGCTGTGCTGATGTCACCGTGCTGTTTAGAAAATAATACTATTATCTTATCTTTTTTTAACTAAAAAAAATTAAATAAAAAATAATACTATGATCTTGTCTGTTTACAAAGTCACTCTCAGTGGGTGTGGGGCATAGGTCAGGTGGGAACCACACGTGTCTGGAAAGGTGTGTTGACCTCACACTGTTATACTGCATCACCTTCTGGATTGAGATGTTTTACATGCGTCACACTATTTATTATCCTTCAGAATCCCTATAGAAAGGGTTGTCATTGATTTTAACAAATATAATTCAATAACATAGAAGTCTGAACACGTTAAGATGCAAAGACTGTAACACTGTTTATTTAATATACACACTCACACACACTCTCCAAGAAAAGTCCCCACCTGTCCGAAAACACACACACTGCAGTACCATGTGTGTCCACACAAAGTAGTGAAATTGATCCTCCAGGGGTTCTTTAAAAAAAAAAAAATAATAATAATAATAATAATGTGTATTTATATCTCCATGGGGACCAAAATTTAGGTACTCAGAAGAGTAAAATATAAATAAAGGTCCCCACTAGTAAAATACAAATGATGTGGCCATATAAATAACAGATGCAAAGCAAAACATTTAACTTATTATTTTTGAAATAATTAAGATTATTCTGTTTATTTATTTTGTATTTATTTTAGATTTTTTTTGTATTCATTGTCTTTTTTCCCCCAATTTAATTAAATGTTCTATTTTTTTTAGTATTTACATTCACTACCCAATGGCTACTTGAGTACAAACTTGGTCCTCATGAGACACACAGACAGACCTGTGTGTGTGTGTGTGTGTGTGTGTGTGTGTGTGTGTGTGTGTGTGTGTGTGCGTGTGTGTGTGTGTGTATGTGTGTGTGAAATATGCAGTTCCATTGAAACTTAATCATTAGAACATGATATTCATTGTTTCTCGGGACTGTGATGAGAAAATCCATTCCCACCTCACTGTTATATCTTTGTACATTTTCCCATAAAAATAAATTAATAAATAAAACTATATCAGGTTTTTCAGACTCTACATAAACTGAAATATCACTTCAAAGGATTTTTTTTTTTGTTCCACCAGCAAAACGTTCCTGTCATTTAGTCTGTTTGTAAAGTCTGTATCTAGAAGTTAAGTCCATCCATCATGGGTGTATCAGTTTTCACTCAGTCGTCTTTGATAACAGAGCCGTCCCAAAAGGTGTGGTAATGATTTGCGATTGGTTTCCACAGTTTCTCCCACAGACAGTTTGGCTGCCATCGTAGTGTGTTTTCTGAGTAGAGCAGCTCTTCTGAAGGTTGGTGGTCCTATCACTGCTCATATTTAACCAAACAAACCACACCAGAGGAAAGAATGAAAGTCACTTGTATTGGGTAAGACTAAAAGTCAGCTAGTGTGAAAATGGCTTTTAGTGAAAGAAGGCCTGAGCTACATGATCCCAGTGGAATATGCCGCTTACAGTCACATCCCAATCAGAATAATAGTGCATGTAATAAACACAGTGAGTGAAGACCCAAAATCAGTCACAGAGGGGAAAAAGTGGAATTCGACATGGGAGAGACAACAGGAAGGAAAGAGATGAAGCAACAGTCCTATTAACTGAAAAAGGGGGAGGGCTCAAATATCTAACCTTGAGAACCATGATGACAGCTTTCCTACAGAATTGAAGACAGAAGCAAACACAATTACTCTATCTGTCACACACGTAAAGTCAATTGTTCATGCCTTAGTTCATTGGAGGAAAACAGTGCCTGGTCTGAATCGGAGCACATCTGTTTCCAGTGTACTAAAGCAAAATCTGATGTTGCTTTTACTTTGTGACAAAATTACACTGCACAGACAAGCAGTCGCTGCAGTGTACATACTGTACAACTGCAATTCTAACCTTTGTGCCACATCAGCGAAAAACAATGTGAACTACAAAGGAGCGCGGGCCGGTGTCACTTCTTCAGTTCTGTTATATTTTTAAACATTCTTTCGACTCCATTTCCTGACAATCACGACAACTGCCAAGAGACAGAAAGGGAGACGGTGACAGATTGTCACCCCTTCACCAACCAGCATGCAAACATGTCATTAATCATCAATTTGCCATGTTTTGACAGGGACAGTCAGACAGACGTATACATACACTCAGACGCACACGGGCACACTGACGCAGACATAGTGTGTTTCATATGTGCCATGTTCTGTCTCTTCAGTTCATCTTAGAAGGAAAACAATCCCTTCAATGCAATACTTCTACTTGGCCACATTCAGTGAGCGTTGACACAGTCACAAGCCAAACTGAGAATGTCCTTGACTGTTCAGAGCTTGAAGATAGAAAGGATTTGTGCAGAAAAAGGTTGAAGGAAAGGCCACAGAAAAGTACAATATTTACCCTCTAACTGTGCTTATGCAGCAGCTTGAATGTCTTTGTTTTTGCTGAGAAGGTGATTTTCAGAGGCTCTGAAAAGCTGTTTCTGTAGCTGTTTCTCCATCCTCCTCCAGGTGTCTGCAGCTTTATTCCATGTTGTAAACCTAAATGTGTCAGAGACATGTGAACACAGTGATAGACAGTGAAATAGAGCATCACACTCATCTTGATATGTCATCTGATGAGTGGTGAAGTAACACTTTACATGTGCATAAAATAAGTCACTACTGGACAGTCGCCTGGATTTAACCCCTCACTTACCAAACAGCTTTTCACAAGTCCTTGTTGGAATACTAGATGGTAGGTTCTGGCTAATACAGGGTTCTGGGTTGACTCTGCAGTCATATAGATGGTCTCATATGTAGTGATCGACCAATATAGATTTTTGGGGGGCTGATACTGATACAGATTTTATATTTATTTACTTTTTTTTTTTTACATCAGCATTAGCCGATGACCGATAGATTTCTAAGCCAATATTTGGAGGTGATATTCATGAGCTCTGAGTTTTTTGAATGCTCGGACAATCAAACACATTACAATACCTGCTGTAGCACGTATAATATTGGATAAAAACGGCTTCCTCTTAAAATGATTCAATCAAGAAGCACAATATAGAACAACTGAAATGATGGTAGAGTCCTCAAAGTCAGCGGAAAGGAAAGCCGGATTAGGTGTGTGTTTTTCTGAACTAGCACTCACTCTGTAGTCTGGGCTGTTGACTAATTAAATACTATGTATTATTAGCCTACAAGCTTACAATTAGGTCCATGTAATTATTTTATATATTTTCTGATTCACTGGTTTGTACTTTTACTGTATGAGTGATGCCATGTACAACCGCATGTGTACGTTTTCATTCCGCTCAAAAAAAAAAAAAAAGCCTTATTAAAATAAACAAATCTGTACAGACATTACAGTCGCTGGTATTGGATCCTCTGAACCAACGAAGCACAGAGAACACATACAGGTTCTGTGGTCACATTTTATCGGTAAGTCCCTCTCGTTTACAAGCTTGTGTCCAATGTCGGCATTTCTCTGAATCTCTTCTGGGTTTAAGAAGAGTAACCAAAAAAACTTCCCTTCATGTGATGGTGATGACCATATCCAGTAACCTGACTCACACCAGATGTATGGATGCTTCACATGGCTGCTGGCATCTTACATATGGGGAAGCACCATTAGCTTCTCTTTGTTAAGGTAGGGTTGTCAATCAAAATCATTGGCCCTGATTGGAGAAACCAGGTGTTTGTCATTTTGAATGACGTACTACTTCAACGAATCACATTGAAAGCAGCATGTAACGTAGATGATAGAAGTAGAAGTTCTTACCATACCTGGTTGGGAGAAGAGCCTTAACATCCTTGCCACCAATTACTTATTTATTTTTTTTTGTCTGCATTTGTTCTCATTGTTTAACACCACAGAGAGGGTGTCAACATTGTTTGAGATCAATGCATTTTTTTAGTCTAAAAAAAATACCACCAATCAATTATTTCAAAACTGTTCTCTGTTCATCTTTTAAAGAATCAATATGCACTAGTTACGACAACACCTTTGAAACTGCAGAATCAAAGCTAAGTTCAGTCTCCTCCATGCTTGCCGCCATGTTTTTCAAAGCTACTGTGTCGAGAGTCTTCCTTACGTCATAACTGTTAAAATCATGCCCAGTGATCCTGATTGGTCAGTCCATGATTTGGCTGGAGACAACAGAATGTCTACCATGCTTTACCAGACCCTTGTGTGAAGCTCATGAAGCTAAGCGGAAACACATGAGGGTCGGTGAAAGCCAGGCTACATATCCAGTCCCTCTGGCACAAACCAAAGCAGTAGCGGGTTGTTGTTTCCATGATATTGAAGTTGAAGCCATATTTAAGATGAAATTACAAAGCCAGAAGTCAGATCTCCTACAAGGACACATATACTTTACTGTGCTATTAGTTTGATTTCAGTGTTGCCACAAAGTAGGCTGTTCTAAATTTAACATTTAACAGAATTGTGACAAGTCGTATTAGAAAAGAAAAAATTGTGACAATTAACAATAAATGTTACTACACCAAAAGCATTTTTTTTTCAGTGTGGACAGCAGTATCTCCAAGAACACAGAGGTGCTGTGAACTTTGCTTGTCAGTAAATCATGGCAGGGGAAAAAGAGCATACCTGCCAACGCAGTCGGCCAATACTTATAGAACAAAAAAAAAATTAAACATCAGCTCGATCCATCAACCGGCCAGTATATCAGCCTATCATTAGTCATGTGTCAGTTGTGTTGTATTACTTTTTAAAGTTTTAACGTGTAACATTTAGGAAACTCTTGTTGTTGTTGACCCCAGTGAAATGTAGTCAGCCTCCTGGTCTTTACATTCATACTCTTGTGCTTAAATGGAGTCTGTGTTAGCTTGAAGCTGGGCATCTATTTATGTTTGTTGGCTCCCTTTCATTAACTAATAGCTAAAGCTGTGTATTTTTGTGTTTGTAATGGTCATAAACATCACATACTTTGTGTTTTTATCCCGAAAAATTTACCTTTGCATATAAATTTGCCAGGGAAGATATAGATACAATACAGGCGACTGCCAATGTCCAACACTGCACCTGTGCTTGATTCCTAAATTATTATTACATACAATTATTCTGAAATGAACAGTACAGATAATTTGTGCAGATGTTTCAGTTCAACCCACTGTTGAGCTATTAATATTATTACATTTAAAAACTGAAGAAGTCACACAAACAAAAGAAAGGAGATGTGTACTGCAGAACTTTCATGGTGTAAAACTCCCTCTGCACCTCCAAGTGTGAGACACATGTAAACCTTTATGGGGGAGTTTACAAAGGAATCTAGACTGTATTTAATCCTCTGAATATGAAAGCTTTTATTAGGTTCACTATCTCACATTTGTTTGTACAGACATGTGCATACACTCTCCTTTTAGGCTCATTACACCCCTGTATTTCCACTCAAGTGGAAAAACACCCCCATCACTTTCCACACATCGTGCTCACTTTCAATAGTTTCCCAGTCAACATCCACCGCTGTCACCCTTCTTCAAAAATATCCTTGAAGAGGTCAACTAAGAGATTAAGACTCCTCTAACGGGGTCATGGAGATCAGTGATCAAACAGAGGCAGACCCAGCCGCCAAAGCCACTTCATTTCAGGAAGCCTGATAATGGAGACAAACAGAATAGTTCACAATGACTTCCCTACACCATGACCCATTCACCCTCTAATCTGTGTGTGTGTGTGTGTGTGTGTGTGTGTGTGTGGGTGTGGGTGTTGGAGGGGGGTGGCCATTGGCTGTCAGCAGCTGTTCTACCAATCACTGAGCAGAACATCATCATCAACTGAAAAGGTTGTGCTAGTAAAACAGATAAGGGTGCACTAGTGAGTTAGACTTTGTCCCAATTAATGAGTGAATTTGAAGGGTCTAACACTGTATAAAACAACATTATGGACTCAATAATGTCAAGAACTGAGCAGATCAACACAAACTGAATATAATTACATACACATGCACAAATGTTATTGGATGTTTTACTTGAAAAATACAACAAAATATGCTCAGGATTTTTTACATATTTAACTAACCGTTAGCCTTTTAAAATCATTAAGCAGGGGCTTTTCTACATGGATAAATCACCACAAAACACAGATGACACCCCTGTTGTCTCCATAAAAGTCTCTGATCCGCGCAGCACAGATTCACCTTATCTACTGAACCACTCTGATACATCAGGGACAAAGAAGGTCTCTCTTCTTGTCTTTGCCTCAAACAGGCTAACAGATAGATAAGGGTTTGTCTTCTTCTGGCTTCTGCATTTGATGGATAGTGACAAAATTCCCTCCTTGCTGCCACCTACTGTTTGGCCCAGTAAAACTCATTCCTTCTCAGGCGCAGGTGGCGGTCCATCAACGTCTGGGTTAGTTTTGTTCACGTGACTAGTGCAAAAAGGTTTTTCTATTGCATTTATGTGTGATATACCAATTTTTCTATACCTAAAAAAACACCTCTTACAGGTGCAAAAAATATTGATGGTAGAATGGGAGCTTTGGTGTAATTATTATTATTAGTTTTTTTAGTTTATTTTTTATGTCCAAGACATATTTGTGCAATTTGAGGGTCAGTGCAAAAGCGACTGATTCCGACAGAATGTCTTTTCCCTTCACTAGATGAGGTCGCTGTTTCTTTCAAAGTAGTCTACCTAGTATAACATCAGTTTAGCAGCTTACCATCTCTTAACCCCCGAGGGTCTGAACAAACTGATGGATGCAAAGTGGTGCCTTTGATTTGATTAAAGACAAATTCCCACAAAGTTGTTTTGAAACCAGTTTTGCACATGATTACTTCCCAGAATCTTCAGCCTCCTTCTTTGTTCCTCTGAGGTCACTATTTTTACCCCTTTCTTCACTGTTGTCTTTTCCCAGTGCAATTAGCAAACTGATGATACAGTGTTTAGGTGTATTTTGAGGCTTTCATGTGGATCGCTAACATGAACCTGTTCTGTGAGATGAAACGTGACAGGAAGAGTGAGAAGAAGACGAGAAGTCAATGCTTCCATGTGACTGTCTTTGGTATTCGGGCCAGATAATTAAGTAACTCTTTTAACTTGTCTCTTGTGCCGAGACCTCCAGATGCGGCCGAGTGTTGTCAGGCGAGGTGTGTCGCTCCAACACGCCCATCCACGAGCAGCTGTGCAGATGTGCTCATTTATGCATCCAGTGAAATCAAGCAGTCATGTTTTACATCAACAAACCTTTCTTCCATAATCTGCCTTCCTCATGTCGCCCTCCCCACACACAACACGGTGTTATGTGGTCAATTGACGGCTCGCCCTCAGGAATGCAGCCACACATGAACTCTACCACACACACACATATATACACACACACACACACACACACACACACACACACACACTGTGGTCTCACTGTCCTTTACTGTCCTCAGCTGGAAAAGGTTTAAAAAACCAACTCACTCAAAAGCCCTGGGAAGGAAACCATAAAGAATGGATTTGATGTAAAGAGGAAAACCACAGTGCAGGCTGAATTGTGATAATGACAGACGGAACACTTCCTGGCTTCTTGTTTTGAGGGGAGATACTGATCTTGAGCAGTGTTACCTAAGATAGTCAGTGTAGCCTGGGACAGAGCGTACACAGACGGGGCCAGGGAAAAGCGAGAGGACTGAGGAAACACAAAGCTGCAAACCAGATAGGTCCTGTGGCAGAACGTCAGTGCCCCAGACCTCCCCTTTGGCTTATCTCTCTGCCCATCGTCTGGGACTCTCTTATCAGCTCACCAATTGTATCCAGGCCACAGATTATGCTTGTTTTTTTTTATGTGGAGCTCTACTTGGCAGACACGCTAGAACACAGTCTCTATCAGGTTATCGCATCAGTGATAAGGACCTGATTGACAGCTCCAGTCTTTGTTCACGTGGTCTTATCAGATGATCTCATCTGTAAGAAAAACAGCAAGGAGGCATGTTTTTTTTTTTTTTTTTTTTTTTTTTTACACTAGTAAGGCAATGATCATCAAACATTTGTTTTTGTAGGCGCCACAGGCAGTGATCTTCCACGATGTGGAACCCACAAAACCCTACAGAATCTTTCTTCTCTGTTCCTAAACCTCACAGTTTCCTGTCAGTTGGGTCAGAGTTGGAGAACTTGCAGCTTTCTCTGTGTTATCTGTGGTAGGAGTCAATCCACTATAGTTCAAGCTCATTATTACATTTGATATTTAGCTTTTTTTTCTGATAATGGACACTATTTCACTTCATAACCAGTATAATATTTTTTTTTTTTTGTTTACCACTAATGCAGCTGTGTTTCAGTCTCTACCTTGATTACAGGTCCATCTAGAAAATTAATTATTTACCAATTCCCTCCAGTTTAATGTGAAATGTGCCAGCAAATATGACTGAAAATGTCATTGTCTTATCAATAGCTAAGGCGCCTAAATGTGTTTATGTGTCTAAAAGTTAGTTTTTAACAGTTAGAGCAGTAGTCTCCTTTGATTCTAAAGTCATTATGAGATCAAATCAAGTTTTTGCGACGTTGCACATCATCTGGTTTGGTTTCCAGCTGCAACTTAGTGTGTACACAGCAAAACTTTCCATACCTACATCCTGCTGTCATTGTCATTGTCTAATGATGGTTGGTTTACTCCAAGGTTCTTGTAGGGCTTTCACACCTGCAATTTTGGCTTAGTTTAAAAGAAGGAAGTGTGAAAGTGACCTAAAATATATCTATATTTACAACTCTAGCTGCAAGCTCCTACTGCAGAACATGTAAAACCCATGCTGTCGTCTCAGCTTTGATGTAATTTGTAGCTTTTTCTCTACTCTTTTAGGGCTAAATGTGACACACATTTTTAAGTTACATTTTTGTTTCGTTCTTTCATCTCATTTGATCAGAAAGTTACTCTATGATGTTTGAGTGCATAATGTCCCAGGAATCTGAAAATCATTTCGTCTGCAACAGCAACCTGTTTTGAGATATCAGTCATCAATATGATTATAGGCCTTGGGAAAAAAACAAAACATATTGGCGTGTAGTGGTGAAAACCGTTTCATAGATCTAACATTTAAACACTGTCAGTGCAGGTAGTAATGCCAGACATACTGTTTTACAAGCTGATTCCTTTAGTGTCGACAGTATCCACGTATAGTGGAAATGCTCACATTGACGTATTGATGCTCTGCATGTCGTCCAAAACCTCCATCTATTAGTGTCTGTATTCCCTCATACCACAACCACCTCCAGATGTTGTCCTTTTATACTGTACCCATGTACATTTTCTTAAGAAAATCCAAGCAACCCCTACTTGGGTTGAATTTCCCCCCATAAAGCGACTTTATTTGCCAATGTTTTTCATCTCTTCAAAGGAGTCTGACATGGCAGCCCCTCAACACAGCACTCTGGATAAAACATTAAGGGACCAGACCTAGTACAGAAAGCGTAGGCTATATAATAACTGTGTAGTTTTTATCAAAGTTGTATCAAAACCCAGACCAGGTCATTCACATCACACTTTGAAGATTCTGGAAATTGCTGGAAATATGTGCTCTCTGAAATAGATTGGTAACTGCAGTGTTTTGGATGATTTTTGTTTGACAGCCCAGTTACCCTTATATTAATTTGTCAGCCTATTATAAGCATATTTGTCTTTTGAATCTATAATAGCACACATCATGAAAGATGCACTTTGCCCTTTGTATTTTAAAGTCAGTATTATACTCATTTAGACTTTTAACATGTTAATGACCACACCAAAGAACAACATCTACAACTACACAGATATCTGGACAGACAGTTCTTTTTATGTGGCGTTTTATTTTGCTGGAATTTAGTACAACGGTAGTGTAAATGTATGCAACTGTTTCACCCAAAAAATATATATTTATAGAAATATAAACTAACCAAACAATTCAGGCTTCTATTCCAGAATAGCACTTATAGGAAGTGCAGATCTAGATATCTACTTAGGCAATCCAGACCACTGAGTTTTATTACATAAAAATTAAATATATTTAGTGTCAGTATCAAGCAGCATGTTTGTGCTAAGCCCTAATAATACTGGAGTGACATGCCATCAGAAACTAGTTGACCCAAATACAGGACTCGGATACGATTTGACAATATTTATTAATCAACACAATCTTAAGTCCTGCAAATTCTCCCGATGTGCAGTTTGTCTGGGACAATGAATCACTGCAGGGCACAGCAACTGGGAGACAGGTATGAGAAAGGGAAAATCCCAAAATCATTACCAGTGTGCAGATAGAGGTCAGGCCAAAAATCCGAGTGTGATTGTGGTACCAGCAGGGGTTAGACAAAGTTGTGGTCAGGGACAGGTGGACAATCAGGCAACATGGAATCCAGACAATAAACATGGGCAGACAAGGGGTAGACGAGAACCGTAATCCAGAAAAACGAGACACTTCAAAAACCAGACACAGACAAGATAAAGAATGCTTATTTGATGCAACCAGGCCAGACAAACTCGCAAAGAGACAAAGGACACAGGAGGTTTATATAGAGGGAAACACGAGGGGAAATTAATGAGGAGAAAAAACACTGGTGACAGGAAGTAAAGCAAAACAGAGTGAACATGTACCAATATGACAAAATAAAAGTCCCAACACTAACAATGACAAAAAAAACAAGAAAACACAGAAAATAGACAGACATGACACTAGAGACTGGAATCATAACACAGTGGTTATTATCTGTCAATAAATTATGCTAAGACCTCATTTACCCTTAATTATGTGGACTTGAATGTCTAATTTGTGTTGCCATGTTTTTCACAATGATAAAAAAGTCTGTATAAATTAAATTTTGGGCCCTTTTTTGTCAAGGCACCAGTGGTAAACACAATTACTGCACAGACATTTCACTTTCTTTTGTTATGGCATTTTCTCAGCAGCTGAGAAGCATGTTACACTAAGTCTGGAAGGTTAAAGTGGACTCGCTGAACAGTTTTAGTGCTTAAAGACTTTAATTCACTTACTAGCCTAGTAAAATTAAAGCTACCTATGATGTAACATGTATAAAATACTATATTTAAGTTGGTACTTGACCTATTTAATGAATAGTAGTGGACAACTGTTACGTGTGATGTGAATTGAAAAGAAGGTGCATGAGTAGTTCATATAATGTCAGTTTCAATAATGTCCAAATGGAAATGACACTTATGTAAAGAGTGTCATGGACAATACAGTATATTATGTATGTAGTAATACCTCTATTGTTAACATGTTTATTTCTTTTTATTTTTCACAAATGATACACATACACATACACCGTTCGTCAACTGTGTGTATACTACTATTGAAAAGGTTGACACTCAGTTCTGTTTCTTCAAATATTGCCAAATATTTTGCCCAAATATTTTGTCTATTTTCTGTCAACTTGTGAACACGCATACATTCATATATGTGTTTTATTCTACTCCTACTTTGTGCAACCTACGAACCCCCTGCGATGGTAGACATGAACAACCTGTGGGCTTGTCAGGTACCATCAGTGCATGTGGTGCCATGTGACACCCTTGGCGGTTTGCCAAAGGCTAATTGTGCTAATTGGCAAGCACCAATCCTGTAACCAGGCTTTGAGGGGTGACCCACCGACACAGATGAAAGCTTGCAGATTTGTCCTGTGTCAAGGACTTTTGGGTAATCGGCGTGTCCAGTGACCTGAAGTCCAGGAGGGCAGGACCACAGCGCTGTGGCACGTCTGCAGCCAGACTCCAAACACCACTAAACACACAGGTTCCATGAGATGTCAATGTCTGGATATAAATGGATCTCCGGTTGGTAGAGTTGATCTATTTACACGTTTTAAACCTAATTCTGAGCAGATTTTTCCTTAAACCTTGTTTCACTATAATACACAACTGATCAAAATGTAAACACCAGTTGAAAAATTGCAGGAATTTACATTTTGCACCATTGCATATTCAGAGTGTTCTATGTAGTTTCCAAATCTAAAAAAAAGAAGAAATTGGAGTGAGACCAAAAAAAAGTGGAATTTCTTGAAAACAAACTGAAATAGTCTGTTCATCAGCCTATCAAAAGTTTAAGACCACAGCCTGCAATGAAATAAATCCACACAAAAATGTAAATTGAATGTAATTTTGTGTCAGGTGTTCACACTGTCATTACCTCCTGTTAGCAAAGGCAAAAAAGCTTGTTCTGTTTGAATATGGTCAGATTTTTGAGCTGCATAAGCAAGGCCTCTGGCAGCTTACCATCACTGCCGACGTTAGAAACAGGAAGAGTCATTTTGAATTTCTTTGAAGATCCTTAGGGTTAGGGAACAAAAAAGTGAAGTGATAAACTCAAAAAAAAAATGTCACCGGTGCTTTACTTTCTGTAAAGACATAGGATGATCCTTGACCCAAGTAAAGGCAGTTCCTGGTGTCGACTACAGCCCAATAACCATCAGAAGACATCTGACAGAAGGGCTTTAAGAACAAAACCCATCTTCAAAGACTTTGTCTCCTTCACTACCACAAAATTCCCCATTTGTATTTTGTTAGAGACACCAAGTATAGGACATTGTAAGGTGAAAGGAAGTTTTACTCTCTGATGAGAAACATGTGACCATGATGGTCCTGATGGCTTCCAATGTCGCTGGCATGACAAGGAGATCCCACTGGAGAGGTTTTTTAGGAGGCACAGTGGAGGGGGCGTGGTCATCATGATCTGAGGTGATTTTTCCTTCAGTAGAATGATGGAGCTTTAGGCTGTGTGATGGCATCAGTCGGCAGTTGGCCATGTGGAGATGTTGCAGGGGGTGTCCCTCATGACTGCGTGGGAATGACTGAGTTTAAAGGCAAGGCAAATGTATTTGTATAGCACATTTCGTGTACAAGATAATTCAAGGTGCTTTACATAAAACATATAAGAAAATTAAACTGATTTTATCTCAGACCTCAGGTATTCAGGTAGTTTGTTCCACAGGTGAGGAGCAGAAGAACTGAATGAGGCTTCACTTTGTTTGGTTCTGATTTTGGGAACACACAGTAAACCTGTCCCTGATGATCTATGACCTCAGGGCTCTGGGTACTTCATAGGGAACAGGCAGGTCTAAGGTATATTTGGGTCCAAGGCCGGTTAGTGCTTTATAGACCAGGAGGAAGATTTTGAATTCTGTCCTTTGACCCACAGGAAGACAATGTAAGGATTTGAGGACCGCTGTGATGTGGTCCAGTTTCCTGGTACTGGTCAGGACAGCGTTTTGGATCAGCTGTAGCTCCTTGATTGATTTTTTTGTTTTTGTCCTGTTTAAAAACAGGACAACGCTGCAGTTCACAATGCCCATCTGACAAAGGACTGAGAACAGAGGAAGAACACCACTCATCTCGTGTTCCACTCATCTAAATACAATTGAGAACATTTGGGGATGAATAGCAATAGTTGGGGGTTTGGGGTTTTTGTGAGCTGTTGTCTTAAAGTTTTGATGGGCTGAAGAACAGCCTGTTTCAGTTTGAACGCATTAACTTTATTTGGTTATTCACATAAAAAAAAAAACAACAACAACAAAAAGCTGTACATTTAACAAGATAAAAATATTTATAACCAAAAAAAGGTTTGGGCAGAAGAAGTGCTTTTTAAGACGACCCTGTAATCACATCAAAAACAAACTTTCAAACTATTTCTTTTTTCCATCATGTTCTCATTCCTTTATAACAGGGGTCTCAAACATGCGGCCCAGGGGCCAAATGCGGCCCACCAGCTGTTCCAATGCGGCCCATGGGATGAAGAGCATAATAACCTATGAAATATTTTCTTCTCAGTTTTGTCTTTACCTGTAAATGATGACAACTTAACATTTTTGCCATTCTTTGACTGCAAAAAATAATATTAAATTATGAAAATATTTACATTTACAAGCTTTCCTCTAACAATTAAATGTGAATAACCTAAACAAAAAGGAACAATCTGGAATGTCTAATGAAAATTAGACACAATTTGAATCATTTTCTGCTTCTGTTACTAAGAGTTTAGTGTCTTTGTAAAACTGATCCAATATAAAACACATGAACAAACACTTATTTTCTTTATGAAATTTCACATCTTTTGCATTTGGGGTTAATGGGGTTTTTTTGTACTAAAACAATGACAAATATTTGAAGTTTTCATTATTTATAGGTTATTATGTTTTCAGTTGAATGTGGCCCCTGAAGAAAATGAGTTTGAGCACCTGCCTATTTTTTTCCCAATTAAACAAATTCCTCACTTAATGAAAGAAAGAAATAATTAAATTAATCACATAATGGATAAGTATTAATAATTTCACATTTGAAAAATTAAAAAAAAAAATTATGACAGAATATTTATTAATTCATCACTAAAATCATTCCATAGTTTTAACCCAATGAATGAAACACATCTTTGTTTGACGTTAGTTCTTATTTGACTTATTTCCAAATGAAGCAAACCTCTTAAATTATAACACCCTCTTCTTAACTTGAAGAGGGCTTGAATGCTCAACTTGAAACAGAATTTCCAGTAGTTTCTATTTCCATACATTTTAACAGTTTGGATTTCATGAAGAGCCGATTGGTTGATTCCCTGTATCCAACATTACTTTTTTTATTATTCGTATTGTCCTTTTTTGTAGTTTAACTATTGGGTCCACTGTAGGTATGTTTTACCGGCATTCCCCTAAGTTTCCGAGCAATATGATAAATACGATAAACACGTTTAGTTGTTGTAATCAATAAATTAGTCGCTCAAATGTTGTTGTTTTTTTGTCTCATTCCCATTTCTTATGTTTGCATTTTGAAACTCTATTTACAACCTCCTTAAGATCCAACAGTACAAAATGTGAATTCTTGCAATTAAGAACAAAAATTGATACGGTGTGTTCATATGGACGTGAATATTAACTCAGACTAAAGTCCAAAATCTGAGTATTTTGTTTCAAAGGTTATGCAGATGAAATTGGCTGATTGTTTTAGTTTGAAAACAGAATGCAGAATCTCTAATCCAGGTTCCACGTAAATATATCATCCAGACACCTGGCAGAAACTCTCCCAGCAGCTTTAACAGTCACCAGGTCACTTGTGCAGCTTTAGTCGTCTGATAGCCTTAGCGTTAACGTCTAGAGATGGGGGGTGTTCCGTGTTGGCCGGCTGCGGTGGCGAATCACAGGAAAAAACTGTTGAACATATGGCTCTGTTTGTTACTGGATGTGTTTATTTGCTCATTTTAAACATTACGTTCCAATTCACAAATCTATGTACAGGATCTTTTGTTTTCAGCCTTAATAAAAAAAACAAAAACAAAATTACATTAGAGAGAAAATGTAATTATGCCTGAAAAACACATCTGATTGACATGATATATGGTTGCATATCTTGGTTGTATCTTGAATAAGACATTGTGTGTTGGTACTTCATTAGAATAATGTACAATAGTTATAGTAGAAAATATTATATGATATATGATATTACATATTAGGGCATTAATGACTTCATGATGATGTCATCACATTGTCAGTGGAGAAACGACGACACACCGTTAAAAAAAAAAAAAAAAAACACGGACACATGTCTGTCCAGTAATGAGCAACTTGTATTAAAGTTCACTGCAACGTAACATTGTCCACTGACACAAACAGCATTTAACTGCAACAAAACAAAGGCTAACGTTAGCAAAGAGTTTTCTGTTAAATGTAATTGCACATCAGCAGGTTAACATATGTCTGCATTTGGTGTGAACCCACGGCTCTAAAACTGGACTGTCCACATGTCTGTCAAACGTCCTCACTTTTTATATAACATGTAAAAAGTTTAAGGCCAACAAGATGAACACAACACTGTCCATATCATGTGTTTGGAGGAAAAAAAAGAGTGTGTTGTCTTAATGCAGGTTGTCAGCGCTGCTTATAACAGGTTAGCTAATGATGCTCATATCATTCACATTAGCCGATACCTCTGCAGATGCCATGCCGTTTTTTTTCCTCTAAAGTGAAGTATCTCCACACATGCAATGTGTGTGCGTCACTCTTGTTTTGTTAGCCCACCACAACTGTCTTACCTGCAGGTGTCTTGTTTACGTCTGGTCTGTGCTTACGCAAGAGTGAGAAAGAGGGAGAGAGGGAGGCAGGGAGAGAAAGAATAACATGCAACTTGTCGACTCCTCCAAATTTAAGTCGACTTGTGCTACAAAAGTTGACGTGTCGACTAGTCGACATTTTAGTTTGAGAAATTCACTAGTTTTGCTGTAATTTTTACATTGTTCTTTGTATTAGTTTAGAGGTTTTTTTTGTGTATTTTCAACATCATCTGTTCATTAAAACTAAAAAGTATTTTTAAGTGCATATGGCATCAAATATAGCTTTAAAAAGTTGCACAGTACATTTACACACTCATCTAAGACAAGCTATTGGTAACAACTGAGGTAACGATTTAGCTGGAGTTTCCCAGAGTGTACATGTGCAGCAAGAGAATCGAATGTTTGACTCGCAGACTTCAGGTGGTGCTACATGTTCTTTACCGTTGGACTTCTTCCAGTTGGCACCATAGATGAAGGACAATTAATAAACAAACGAGGGAGATATAGTAGAAGGGGACAACAACAGCGGGTGTGCATATGGATGACAGCAATGCATCAGCTCAGTTCATTATGTGCATACTGTACTCTGTACTGTAACATTCATGTTGCCATGCTGTGTCTCTGGTCACTTCTGGAAGGGGGCGTGGCCAGGCCAGTTATTAATCGAGCTAAAACCACATTATCTAGCAGGAATAGTCCAATATCCAAAACTCTAGTCTGGTTTGATGACAGTTTCACTAAGGTGCATACATAGCTTTTAAAACGTTGATACGAGACAGACTTAGGCCATAATTCAAATTTCTCTAAGTGCAAGTAAATGCTGAGCCTAAGCATATTGATAAATCTATCTATGGCTTTAACTGTTCATTTATAGATCAGTGAAGCTGGAAAACTGGAAAGAGCACAAAGGCACAAACAGATTTCCCTTCAATCCCACATTCATTCAGAGAAGAATTAGGTTGAACTGTCGTGACACAGAGTAGCCCACATATTCCATTGAACCAGCCTAATGCACACACAGACCTGTACTGATTGGAATTGTAAATGCACCACTTACCTTAATCTAGTGGTCAAGAGTCACATACATTACAATACAACGACAGAAAGAATTCCATTGAGGACAGTGAGTCAACCATCTCATGTCCAATGTGGTCTACAGGGTCTGCATGAACAGTTAGTGTACCTGCTTGGTTTGGTACTATGAAGTAATGGTACTAATGTAAGGAATGATGTTCAACGGGTTACTGTAAATGTGGAGAGGGCTCAGGATCAGTGCTAATGTTGGTTGTAAAAGTCATGTTGCTTTCACTTTACAAGTCTTTTTCTTGCATTTTTCACATTCACATCTTAGATTTTTATTTATTTATATTTTGACACTTACGGATAGGGAACCAAATACATGAACTTCATTCCCCCTGATTTTCTACATAACAAAAAACCTGTCGAAAAATATCACAAACGCAGTATTCAAGGTACAAGATTCACTTAATTGTCATTCAACATCGTAAAAAAAACTGTTCTTTAGGCCAGTATTAAAATAAATAATGAATAAGTAAAATAAAAAAATAAATAAGTCAAACATCCCAAATTATAGGTGACGACTCAGTGAAGTAAAACACAGTTCTATAAACATTACGAGAAGTTGTCCAATAACACACTGAGGTTGAAAACATTTAATTTCCGAGTAGTTCTATGAGAGAAGTATAAAGGGTTAATATCCGACCTCATTCTAAATGTGTATTCACTTGCTCTCATCTGTTCTGCCGTACAGTGGATGGAAGACACTTAGCCACAGGGTTTTATAGTTTCTCATCAGCCCCCTGTGGTCTACTGTACTTTACTGTAAACCTGAATGAATACATGCCACATTTCAACACAGATTAAAGCAACTTGGCTGTCAGTAATATTAAGGTTTTGAGAAGATTTAATTAAATGTTAAATGTAAGTGATTGAAACGTATGTTAGTCATTTCCTTTGTTCTGTAATCAAGTGTCAAACACAATCTTGGCTAATTATAACAGATTTTTTTCTGCATACCTAGGTTGAATAATGTCTGGAACTTGATATGTCTCTGTACCCCGCATCCATTCATCCACCAATCACAGGCATTATTATGTTCTTAGCACTAAAAAAAACCAAAAACGTTTATTTTCACTTAATATTGATGGCACCATCATTTATCTAAACAAACATAACAAAAAGAAAAAAATCCCTCCAGAGCATTGGTTGCAGTGCCCCGAAGTCAATGTAAGATCAAACACACCTTCTCCCTCTTTTAACTCTGTTACACCTGCAAGAGCTCATGTTTGAGGGGTTACACTGTGTGCGCCAGAAATCAAATAAATTCACAAAATATTTGGCACGTCACTCTTCCCCAGTGCAATGTAGCTACATGAACATGTAAACTGTCTGAGATTTGCAGACATGGCTGCAGGGCAGAGGGAATTACACTGTCACACAGAGGATATGGAGCTGCCGTGATATCCTTTTGGCACATAGTTGAAGACCATCCAGGTGGAAATTGGTATGTTCTGCCAAGAGGGAGGTAGGGAGTGAGGTAGTTGTGTGGGAGGTGCTCCTCTGCATCAGCATGCATGGTCCTGGATTTGGAAAGAGCACATGGCTTTACCTGTAGTGGTGGTTAGAGCAGGTACCCATTATGGCTTGTGTGGACATGGAAAGCGTTGTACCTTTTTCTGTAATGATTCATAAAGTATACATATGTACCCCACAGCAGAGACAAAGCAGCAGTTTAAGAAGGATGCACTTAAAGATGAAATGAATGGCAGACATTTAATCAGGGTTCCCGTGGATCAGGGAATTTGTGGAATATCATTGACAGTCAGGGAATTTCATAATTTTGCATGTAAAGTCAGACATTAACAGGGAATTTTGTACACTGCAGCCTCAAACCAAATGTTTAGCATTCGTATATATCTGTATGTATTGTACTGTATCTTGCGAAAACTCCCACTCTAAACATCCCCAACATTCTAGAACGCAGCCACGCAGTAGTTGCAGTTGAACATACAATAGTTTAGGTCAAATCAATGTACCTGTTATTAAAACAACTCATAGTGAAGAATGACACTGTGGGTTTCTTATGTATAAACTAAAACCATGTACTAAAAGAATGAACTGTCGTGAATTTATGCTATTGTTGGTCAATTCATGCATATTAAGAGGTAGGCTCAAAGGGAGGTTGACCAGTTAAAATGTCCTTTTCTGCTCTTTGCTCAATTGTTAATTTGGACATTTGTTTCTACAAAAGGTCATGGAATTTCTACTTGTTGATCTGGGAAGGTCAGGGAAAAGTCAGGGAATTTCAAATCAGACTTGAAGTGGGAACCCTGTCTAAAAAGAAGCATGTTTGTTATTTTTACATATGGTCTAACAAATCACATCTTTCACACAGTAGAACATGTTGTGACAGCTGCACACATTTCGTACTGCAGTCTGATGCTAATACCATGAAGATAGAAAAGGAACTGGAGATGTGTAGCGTTACGCCACCACCTTAATTCACTGAGATAGCATCAGTACTGTAGAGTTACACAAGGTAAAGTGATCTGCTGAGGCCCTGCAGGTGAGTAAGTGTGCACTTAAACATGATGTAATCAGAAATCGGAGCTCTGCGTTTCATAAAACAAGGAATTTCATGTTCAATACTTTGTTTGATGGACAATCTCTAATCATAGACACCGTCTTCATATAGACGTAAAGCTATACTGTGGAACATGTGTGCATCACAGTAGAGTGACAAGTCATTTGTGATATCCGTTGTTGTCTTGTGCTGTTGCATCAAATTAAATGGTTCACCCAATGTTCAAATTAAGAGAAATCTGTCAATTTATTTGGTTAATAGTTTGGTATCATATCTCCTTTACTAAGATTAGCATTAATTAGTTTTATTTAATTTTATTACAATGAAATGTCATCACATTCATTCACTGATTTTCTGAGCTGCTTTATGCAGAGTTAATAAAACGGTCCCACTTAGCTTTCATGTGAAGGCAGGTACACCCTGGATGTGAAACAACCAACCAATCACTGTCAGTTTCATACCTACATGTATGGGCAACTTAGATTAACTAATGAACTTATTGTTGCATGTCTTTGGACGGTGGGAGGAACCCACACAAACACCAGGAGGACATGCCTTCGTGCTGTGAGGCAACAGTGCATTATACATTTACTAAATGTAATGTAAATAGAATTTGAATGGATGCGCTATCTTTCCAATCTCAGTCGATATACAGACAGAAACATTAACATAAATACCTACCACAATACTGTAATTACAGTCATTACTTCTTTCCAGTTCACAAATCATTACAAGATTATAATGTTGATGTCTATTCATAGAATTTAAGAAAATGACATATCCTTGAAATCTTTCTAGAGACAGTGTTGTGAAAAACATACTCGAGTATAATTGCAATGGTTGTCCTGTTATCAGCTGGCTCTGAGTCAAACATAGATAGTTTCTCATGTGTTGAAAGCACCCATGATGCCATGCTGCTGTTCCCTAGCACTAATATGTCTTGTTGTTTTGACTGAGAGATGCCTAGCGTCAGAAATGACGTCCTGTGTGTTGAACGCTGCCAGACTGATAACCAGGCTACGACGGGATAAACTCACGACTGGAATGTCTTTTCCCATCTTCAGAGTTGTAATGAATTTGCTTCAGTTTAATTTCGCAGCCATCCACCCTGTCTGCAGACACAGACTGAGACATATTTAATGGCTCTGAAAAATGTCTACCAAAAATGGAGATGTGACCAACGGGATTTGGACGCCAGGTGTCTTGAGCGCCACACGCCTGCCTGGGTATGATTAAAGCTGCAGCATTATCTCCAACATTCTTCAAGGAAGATAACATATCATGCTAATGGAGCTAGTGAAGCATACTCAGTACTGCTTTGTACTCACCCAGTGCCACATACATGCTCTCACATCATTTCTAGGCAGTGAAAAGTGAAGGCAAATTTGGCTCATGTAGGTTTTGATTACAGATAATTGTAAATGTTTCTGTATTTAGAAAGGATTACAGTGTGGTCTCCTCGCATGTGTTTTTTGTTTTTGTGGGTGGTACACATTGGCCTATTCACCCTTGGGACTAAAATGTAATCTGTGTCTGGAAGTGCTATTTGTATAATCGTTAATTCAACCATGCCACGTGTGTTTATATTTTGTATTTCGATGTTATGTTGTTTGCATTCTGTCCACACTGTTCTCATGCAGACCTTGGAAACAAGGTGATTGTTATTGTGAACAAGAATAGACACAGTTGGTGAACACTGCAGACATGATACTCAGGGGAAAAAGAGCTGCATAGATTTGACCTTTACAGGAGGAAGTGTTGAATATTTGTTTGTCACTGCTGTGTGTATAATGTGGAGTCTATATAACTGAAAGTCAAAGCACAGATTAGCTGTAGCACCTAGGGAATGTAAAACATTCTTATTGGAGTCAGAAACTACCATTTTTGGAACTGTATAAAACAGAAACAGAATGAATGTATGTGTATATATATATATATATATATATATATATATATATATATATATATATATATATATATATATATATATATATATATATATATATATATATATATATATATATATATATATATATGTGTGTGTGTGTGTGTGAGCAAAATAACATCAACTTCTGAGACGTGATCTTGGTGTGTTACTAAATCAACTGTGAATCTGTTCATTAGTGGTGAGAGCATGAAGCCTTTCATGAGATTTTAGATGCATATGAAACCAAACCAAGAGGAAAACACCACTTTACAAACTGCTTTCCTCATTCAGACAAAACAACTGAAGCAACAAAGTGTAGGTAAAAAAACAAAACTGACCCAGTCTCACAGAAATTACATTCATGAGCAACTGTATAAAATAAGGCAAAAAAGGTCTGTACAAAAATAAGAAAATTAAGCTCAGTATGATGTTACAATGTCTAATTAAAAGTAAATTATCTGACAATGAAGCAAGAAAAATGCACTTATCAAGTTACCTTAAGGAGAATTGACTTGTTTCAAGTCTTCATAGTGAGAATATTTTTAAACATATGGTCTTATGAAGATGGAATGACTCACTAGATATGTTTTAACAAAACTACATAAAATAAGTATTTAGTGAGGACAGTTCCTGTGTCCTCCATACTCATCCCCCAACAATCAAGCGTATTTTTTTTATAAATATTACTTAAAAATTTGTTCCATAAATCCATCCATCCACTGAAGCTGGATTGCAGAGGCAACAGTCTAAGCAGGGTTGCCCAGACGTCCCTCTCCATAGACACCTCCTCCAACTCTTCTGGGTGGACCCCAAGGTGTTCCCAGGCCAACCGAGAGATAGTCGCTCCCTGAGGCCTCCTCTCAGTGGGACATGCCTGGAACACCTCTCCAGGGAAGTGCCCAGGAGGCGTCTGAACCACATGCCGCAGCCACCTCAGCTGGCACCTGTTGATGTGGTTAGTTGGAATATTTGAGTGAGGTAGCTCAAGGTGAACGTTCTTGGAACAAGCCAAATAATTAAAAAAACAAAATAAATCAAAAACCGATCTTTCAAAATTCCAAATTCAAGTCACTTTATCCAAGTCAGACATTCCTTTTTTGTAATGTGAAAACATTCACGTTTTCCTACTGGTGTAATGTTTGTGTGTTCTCAGAAGTATCATTTCTCAGCTGTTTTTATTCAAAATACTGCAAAAAACCATTGTCACACTTGACAGATGGAAAGTTGGTTTATCAATAAAAAAAACGATAAATACTGACAAATAGATAGATTTATTAAATTCTTCTGGATGTGAGCATCTGTTTACCAACAACGAATTAATGCAAGACATAAACCTAAATGCCAAAGAAGATGGAAACCGCAATCTGACAGAAAAAAGGCCTGATCCAGACCAGTATTTAGGTTCAGGTCCAGTTCAGTTCAGTCGGCAGCTCAGGTTATATGTTAACTATGATGATGATTATGAAGAGCCAATTCATATTATTTGTAACCACTAGTGGAGGGACGTTTTTGAAAACTCTTCAAGCATTTAGGTAATAGAAGTACTTTGGGTACGATTAGGAACAGATGATTTGGTTTAGATATTTCTAAAAGCACTGAATCTTTTCTCTTTTTTTTCATATCTTGTGTTGAAGGAAACGCTCAGATCCTCTTAATTGTAACCAAGTGCTTTCAGGCCTTAACCTTAATTGCAGATGGTTTAATAATGCAGCCATTTTCAAAACCACTTGATACAGTGACTCATCAGTCCAGTGTCTGTGAACAACTTCCACTCAAAGGCAGATTATGCCATGTCAATGGACAATTAAATTTATTGCAAATGTTGAAACAAAATGTAATGCAGCTGGTGATGTATGTGGAAGACAATGTATATCTGCTTCTAATTTTGGATTCAACAGTTTCTCTGTCACTTTCATTTAAAGACATTGACAAAAAAGTTTTCCCGTCTCATCATCTCAACCCGCTCTATCCTCACTAGGGTCACTGGGGGCCTAATCCAACTACAATGGGTGAAGGCGGGGTACAGCCTGTATGAGTCTCCAGACAAACAATCACTCTCACATTCACACCTATGGACAATTTAGATTAACTAATTAACCTATCAGTGCATGTGTTTGGATGGTGGGAGGAAACTGGAGTACCTGGAGACACAGGGTGAACATGCAAACTCCACACTGAAAGGTCTGGTGTTGGATTTGAACCAGGGTCCTTCTTGCTGTGAGGCACAATTGCTGACCACTGCACCACTGTGCTGCCTGATAAAAAAGTTTTGATGTACCTAATTATACTTCCACACTGTGCCATTCCGTTTACAAAAAGCATTTGTATATCACATCATATTTGCACTGTTGTCGTTAGACCTGCAGTAATCAATTATTTTAGAATGAATATATTCAATATATTCTTCAATGTAATTAAATGATTATTTGAATAGGCAAAAAAAGTAACAATGTGAAAAGGACAAACAAATTGTGTATATATATATATATATATATATATATATATATATATATATATATATTTATATGTCTGTGTGTGTGTGTGTGTGTGTGTGTGTGTGTGTGTGTGTGTGTGTGTGTGTGTGTGTGTGTGTGTGTGTGTGTGTGTGTATTTGCATGTGTTGAGGCTCTCCCCTTTGACCACACAACCCTAAAACTGAACATAGAACGAACATAGAACTGAGTTGATCATGGTGTCGTGTGTCACGATACGTTTCCATGTGTAATCAAAAAGGGAACCAATGTTTAACAGCAGAGAAATAAGCTTTAATTCAGCAAAATTCCAATAGAATAAATTTTTTTGTCAAGTTAATTTATGGGTTAATCATTCCAGGTGTAATTATCATCACTCTTGCACCTCCTTAGACTCAGATTTCTTGCCTTGTACTCATTGTCATTAAACTGTGACTTCCACCAAACTAGATGTTGTTTATAAAGCGTTGCCTCTGGGGCTGTTGGCTAGTGTTAGTTGGAGCTGCCGTGGGCGGTGGTGGTGGTGTTGGTGTGGGCACTGCCACCCCGCTCCAGTGTCCTCATCTGTCCCTGTCTGGCCGGCCCACCCCTCCGTCTCCCTCCTGCGGTGTCCTTTCTGAGGGCCAGCTCCTCTGAACCCAGACAACAGTTCCATTTGTTCTGCCAGGGCTGGGAATGCACTGGGCCATCTTTAGCGCTGTTTCTGCCAGACCCACTGGATGCCAAACCTGTGGACCTCACTTTGATGCCAGCTCTTCTCTTTTCTCTTGGTTTATTTCTCCATGTGCGTCTGAATCTGTGGTGAACGGCCCTGACAGTCATCGTCCACATATCTTGGTGATGATAAACCTCTTAGTCTGCATGTGCCAAAAAGGAGATGGTTCTGTTCAACCAAATAGCAAAAAAAAAAAAATTCTGTTTAATTTGTACTCTTAGGAATGAATAATTAAAGAGTCTGTTGATCAAATTCACAAGAAGGAACATGTGTGTTGGTTTATATCAAGCACGAGCAAGTCCTTTTCTTATGGGGCTACATGAGAAACTTTGAAAACCAATAGCAGCTCTGCTCAATATACATATCTACAAAAAACAGTTAATAAAATGATACCCTGATGCAATGACATGATTAACCCTTTACAGGGCACATAATTAATCTGAAATTCAGTGTGTTATTGGAGGACCAAGGACAACAACTTTGTAATAGTTTTGTGAAAATAAATAAATAAATGTGTACATACGTGTGTATAGGAAATCAAGATCACTGAAGTTATCATATTTGGTTACTGAATCATATATAGAAAAAAATTTAAATAAAATAAATACCACAAGTATATATAAAAAAGGTGAAAGGATCATTTATTTTATGACTGTCAGTCTTGTATACGTAAATAATAATAATAGTAATAATAATAATAATAATAATAATAATAAATACTATGGTCACTTGCCTCATAAAAGCTTAAATGAATATTCACAAAAGCATTTTCCAAAATGTGCAAAACCATCTCTGCATTAACTTAACAACAAACAATAAATACATCCAGCTGTGTTTGGTTTACCTATCTCAGTTCATTTTCTTTACCCCTGATTTCGATGATGAAATGCTCCTTTTTTATGTTAGTTGATATTTTCATGGGCTGAAAGTGACCAACAGACCAATTAGATCATAACGCTTGTGCTAAATACAGAAAGTATGGATGAAAAAACATTTTTGTTTTAGCAGATCCTTTAAAAATTAAAGCAGAATGGTAAGGTCATTGCATCTGTTATAATAATATATATTTATCGTAACTTTTAATTTGCTTTTAATATTGTCTGGTTCCTATTCTATTCTATACCCTGAGCTTTCATACATATTCTCATTAAAACTGTATTAAGTTTGGATCATCTTTGGCTTTGATTATAGCACCTATTCATTTATGCAGTGCCATTTATTTGTCCAGACCTGCCTTACTTTTCAGCCTAGACCTTGTATTGATGATTGTTGCACCAGTGTTCTGCAGCAGGTTTTAAACCACGTACCAAATGGGGTTCAGGTGTGTTCTTGCAGAAAGTCACATGGTAGTTTTTATTCTGTATATTTTGGTGTCAATGGTTACTGCTCTCCACAGTAATCTGGTTTTGAGGATGTTATACATTTCCACAATTTAATATATGTGTTAAGTAAAATTTATTTAAATTTTAGGATTTACACAGCCTTCATATTTGGACGTTTGTGTAGATAAAATAAATTTTCAATGGAACAAAGACAATTTATGTATAATGAATATTTCAGCTCTATTCATTTGAGAAGCTAGTACTCATTGAAGTCCAACAGGGCATGGACAGAACTTGAATGGCTCATTGCCCAACACTCCTCCATCATCGCCGTTTGTGAGATGGATGAGTGAGTGTACGTAAACAACGCACAGACTCACCACCGTTCAAGGGGGAAAACCAACGTGGACCTCTTCAGTTTGTTCATGAATGACTTAAGAAAACAGAATTTGCTTCTACTTATCACTCAGTCTTAAAGATTTGGTTGTTTCCAACACTTTAAACCAGCGGTGTCAAAAATAAGGCCCACGGACCAAATCCGGCCCGCCAAAGAGTCCAGTCCGGCCCTTAATATGAGTTTGTGAAATCTAAAAATGATGGAAATAATTTTAGTTCAGGTTCCACATACAGACCAATTTAATCTCAAGTGGGTCAGATCAGTAAAACGTTCTCATAATAATGTATAAATACAACTCCACATGTGTCTCTTTGCAAATGTAAATGTTCATGGAATTTTATTGTATTTACACTAAAATGAGCATTTAACAAAAATAAGTAACGTGAACAAATACGAATACAAAACATTTTTGAAATGTCTGAAGGGCAAGTTTACCAATATTCTGCCTGATATTAAATGTTTTATGTATGTTTTGTTGATCTACTGAGATCTAAAAATTGTAATTTACATGTGTAAATGATACACGGCCGGGTTCTCGCCTTCGCATTTCAACGTAACATAATGTTACGCTGTCAGTTAAAAATGTTACGCTGTGATTAGCACAGTTGCGCTGTTAGCTAAAATATTACACTGTGATTAGGCCCGCTACACTGCCTTTCCAGTTGTGGGATTGTGTTTTGAGTACATTTGTTTGCATAATATTTCAATATTTATGTGAGAAAACATCTTTACTGGGGCAGTTGGTACTATGAAAGACCGTTATTTTGACAGATAACACCATGTGTGTTTGTTTTTATCGACTGGTTGTCTCCTCACCTCAGCCGTCCTTTCCTGTCGATTGACCCATTCCTGCTTAAAATTAAGAGTCGCTTCCAATCTCTGGGCTACAGTTAGCATGTCTCGGTTGTTTCTGTGATGCCTTGTATGGTGAATAGTAGGGGTGTAAAGATAAACCGATTTGAACCACTTATCGGTCTGTGGCGTATGAGATCCGAGTGAATCAGTCCAGCCTGAATCAGATGATGAACGATGGCGTGGATTTTCAGCAGCAAATCAGTTTCCTGAGGTCCAGCCACCGATGTGTAATTCTGACCTTTATATCTGTGGCTTAACAATGACATATCATTTGTTTTAAAGAAATGTGTACACGTTAAAACTGGCTTCTAACCGTTGTTTTTGGAGGTACGGGAAGAGATACAGTTAAGGTTACACGGAAGTGACAAAATAAAAGCATATGCATGGATAAAACTGTGGATCAGTAGTTGATCCACAGCCCAATAATTTTATTTTGAAGAGAAGCATCTGTTCACAAAATTCCAAAATACAGGATAAGATTTAACCAGTCCTTTAAGTGTGAACATGTACAATGTGTGCTTTAACAGAAAATAAAGCTCATCACTGAGGTCCTGGGTAGAGAAAATGTCTGTTTACGGGTCTAATGTACGTGAGTACGGGTTTGTAAAGTGGACCCGTGCAGGATCCTGTAACAGCGATACTTCTGTCACATGACTCCCAGTCAGTTCACTTGTTCATTTCGTTGGATTTTCTATGCAATGACAATAAATGCATTCAATTTAATTCAATTGTACTAAGTCCCATTTGGTTGTTTGGTTAACTTTACCTGAAAATAGATGATTCCTAAACCCTAACCCCTGACCTCTGACCTCTAACCCACGACAGTAGTGGAACAGACAGTCAGACCTCCCACTGCTATCATATCTTTAAAAAATACTTCTGTAAACCAGACACCAGCGCAACATCAGAAAGAGTTTTTATCAAATCAGTGGATATAGTTTTATTGACATTAATGTTCTTATACATGATCATGTTGTTCAGTTGATTTTCCTCAAAAAGAGTCAAAAACTGTATTTTATGTCAAACCTCAGTGTTATGTTCAGTGTATTCTCACATTTGCAGGAAATATTTTATTTACCTTTATTTAACCAGTCCCATTGAGATTAAAAATGTCAAGATATCAGCCATAGAAAGTCCAAACTATATGAAACACATACATCATGGGTCTCAAATATGCAGCCCGGGGGCCAAATGCGGCCCTCCAATGGTTCCAATGTGGGCCATGGGGTGAATTTGTATAGTGCAAAAATTCCACATTCAAGGCTGTGGAACTGATTTTACTGGAGCTCAGGTTCCACATACAGACCAATATGACATCAAGTAAAGTAATAACATAATAACCTACAAAATATATAAGGACTCCATATTTTCCTCAAAAAAAGATATGCCTATAAATGGAAACTTCATTTTTTTTGCCTATTTTAATGAAAAAAATAATGTCAATTTGGTAAACTGTTTACATTTACAAAGTATCTTGTAACCATAAAATGTGAATAACCTGAAAAATTATAAACAACCTGAAATGTCTGAAGACAATTAAGCAGAATTTTGAACATTTTCTGCTTCTATTACTGTGTCTTTATACTATAATGCTAAAATTACACTTATACTTAAGTTTTTTCAGGATGGTTCACAATTTGATGGGGGTTTTTTTGCACTAAAATGAACACAAAAATTTGGAATTGTCATTCCTTATAGATTATCAAGCTATAATTTTCCTGCACTGGCCCACTGTAGATCAAATTAGGTTATATTTGGCCCCTGAAGAAAGTGAGTTTGAGACATGAAACACAATGAACAATAAACTAGAACAGTTATTCAGCCATAATGGCCTGAAGAAAAACAGTGACATTCACTGCATTCTCCCGTGATGCTTTGAAAATCATTAATTAAGATAGTTTAAATTACATTATTTATATACATATTTATTTATTTATTTATTTATTTATTTCAAACATGCAAAGAAACAAAAGAAGATACAAATTGACATTTAAATGAACAGAACCTGTCTTCAAATGCATACAAGTCTGAATTTTGCACAGTGGAAAAGGAGGGGGAAGAAGTTTAAACATATTTAAATGTAACCCCTCAAGTGCCTCGACACATTTATCACTACTGTAACAAAACAAAAAAAATACTAATAAATCTTTCCAAATTTTAGCTTTTTTACGACAGCTAGTACATAATTTAGTAATTGCATTAAACACAACAAAATGAGCATATCAGTACAGTTACGCACTTAATTTTTGTTTGTTTTGGGTTTTTTTTCAGTTGTATGAATCACCAACAGATTCAAACCACCAGAGTCCTTGGTGCAGTTGGTATCTTGTACTTTTATTGTTCCTCAGACGTCACGGTGGTATTTTTGTTTAGTTTTTTTCTACTCTAGCTGCATTTGTTACTCTTTAGATCCATCCAACCTCGGAGCAACTTAGTCAACTTGACAAACAAAAACAACAGAGAAAGTGTGAAAGAAGGTCTGCGTAGGGGTGGGCTTTTCCTCAGCTGAAAGGGGAGTAATCTGTTCTGTTTGCTACATTACCCATGAATGAGGCCTGAGCACGTCAGGGGACTCATTGACGATGCACTCTGGCCTCAGGAAACAAAGAGAGGCCATGACCAGTCACTTTGTAGCACTTAAATCCACCGCTCCGGCTTCCACACATCACTCACTTCACTCATTTCTAGACACTTTTTTTTTTTTTTTTTTTTTGGAACTCACGTCACTTCCCCCAACAAGTGCATGTCTCTTCTACATGTCATTGCCAGTATTTAAAGGTGATGCTCAACAACTTAAGGCATGTGCTGTCCAGTCAGCTGAAAAGGACTGAGAATGATTTTAATAATGAGCTCCATCTGCTTCCATGTCCGTACAGTTAGTAGGAAAAACACCTTGTAAACAAGTAGCCATTTGATCCCTTTGCCCCATCTCTCTACACTTTTAGAACCAACTGGCCTCTTAATGGGGATGTCCCGGATGGTGTGGATGTGCCCAGACTTGCCGTACAGCCCGGCCCCACCTCAACAACAGGGACCCTTCCCCATTATTCATAGACATCTTAGAATGGGATACGCTCATCTTTCAAATAAATTGGGAAGTGTTATCCTCCGGGCCTTATTCTTGACGCGGGTTACCATGGAGCAGATCTGATTATAGCCCTGTATTAGGTGTTGATGGCTTCTCCTGTGGTTATGATGTCATGAACATAAGTGACATTCATGACCTCAGTCCAACATGTTTATGTCTGTCTGAACGAAACGGGGGTTATAGGGCCTCCATACGTTCACTCCCATCTCCTACTACATTGGCTTCAATGAAACTCTTCACAATACCTATCATTACAGGCTCAACTACTGTAAAAGAAAAGAGAAATAGCTAGGTACTGACAAGAAAATTTGAAGGATAATAAAACAGAGTCAGCTATAATAGTAGAGCTGGAAAATAATTCGTGTTTGACCAGCTAATGGATGCTTGTAATGCCATAATTGAGCTTAATCATTAATAATTATGTGGTTCTTCATGTGTAACAGTAAGCTTTGTACTGCATGCGTGTGTGCAACACAGTTTAATAATCAGACAGGTTAATTGTGTGTCACACATTGCATACAGAGGGCAATTCAACGTGCTTTCCAGGGACCCCAAGATAACTTTCAGGCAGAATAAAGAAGCAGAGGCAAGCAAATCATACCTTTTTTTTTAGTCTAGTTTCTTCTTTTGTTTTGTTTTTAGTGTTGAGGTTACAGTGTTCTACCATGTGTTAGTCTGGAAAACTATTAATATCCCATAAAGTAAAAAAAACAAAACAAAAAAGAAACAAGAACAGACAGTGGTCACCATTCCAGGGGATGGGGTGATTGATGCACCACCACTAGAGGTCATCAGATATTACACACTGGAGCTACAAATGTCAGCGAGCACTGACTTTTTGTCATACGTTATATTGTTGTATTAAAGCAGTGTTTTTCAACCTTTGGGTCGAGATCCCACGTGGGGTCGTCTGGAATTCAAATGAGGTCGCCTGAAAGTTCTAGTAATTGAATAAAAACAACAAAAAAACTAAAACTTGCTAAATAGAAAATATATGGTGAGTTGATGGAAACAATCACATTCAATAAAAGACTGAGTGTGAAAGTGAAGGACTGGTACTGTTTATTACTCCACCAATTTCTTGGTGGATTTATGACAGCATTTATGTGTCTGTTTGTTTATTTGTTTGTTAGCAAGATAGCTCAAGAAGTTATGGACAGATTTAGCTGAAATTTTCAGGAAATGATCCTGGCACAAGGAACAAGTGATACAAGTTTGATGGTGATCAGTGTCTTCCGGAGGGGGGTGATCTGCCTTGGTGGAGTCTGCTTTTCTAGTCTGCCATAAGTTTATTGTGTCAATTTCAGATGCTACAGCTCTTTCATACATCAGAGTTTGAGTTATTGTTTATTCAGTATTAATTGTCAGCCTTGTAACTTGGACTGACTGTACATATCCTGACCAAGGAAAATCAAATTCCCCCTTTCTGCAGTAATCTACACCTGGCTTTTCTGCCTTTGTCCATAATAATTTACATTATATAAACTAAATGTCCTCTGAAATTAACATTATTTAAAATATATGAGGCAAACTATTACATGATCACAAACAAATTATTTTAGGAAAACCCCAGATGTTTTGAATGTTTGGGGTCAGCAGAAATGTGTGATGTTAAAATGAGGACATGAGCCAAAAAAAAAACGTTGGGAACCACTGAATTAAAGTCTATGTTGTACTGTAGCTGTTAAAGCTTTTTTGATATTCACAGCTCAATCAAAAATACAGAAAATCTGAACAAGTTCAGATCAGTTTGACTGTTGGAGAACATAAAGACCAGACCATAGCAGGACTCACCAGGTTCTTACTGCGAAAGGTTCCACTACATATTACAGACCTGAGCCTCAATGAAAATATACAACATGCAGTGGAATGGACTTCTCACAATGCTCTGTTCATCAATACAGGCCACAGTCCTGTATTGATGAAAAAATTAACAACTATGGATGGAAATAAGTGTGACACTGATGGTGAGGAGGAGACACATGGCCTGGCAGAAGGTCTGTCTGTCAAACTGCCCTGTAATCAAAGCTAAAGGCAAAAACTGAATACTCTACAGTCTCTTTTAATTCAGTTTTATTTACCAACTGTGTTCATAATGTCCCTGTTGACAGCTGTTTATTGCCAGACTAATTCCATACAGTGTTGTTTATTTATTTCCCAAATTTTACTTTTCTGAGTAGTGGTCAGCAGCTCTTATAGATGTCTCTCATCATAATGAATCCTATATTTTGTTAACTTACACTAAAATCAAATGTTTATGACCATTTTCAAATTCAGACCAAAAAAATAGAGATTACAACCTATTTTTTTTCCTAGTTTAATTTTATTATTTACCTCTATGAGTATTTGCACTATTATTTGCACTGCTTTACTTCCTTTTTGCACCTTTTTGTACTTTTTCTGGTAGCTCCTGTAACAGTGAATTTCTCCTGTGTGAGATCAATAAAGTCTTATCTTATCTTATTTACAAAGTTGGCATTAATGTTAACTACCTGCTACTATTTCGTGACACTGAAGTGACATAATCTGAATATCCATCTAGTATCCAATATCTATCCACTATACATACATACATACATACATACATACATACAGACAGACAGACAGACAGACAGACAGACAGACAGACAGACAGACAGACAGACAGACAGACAGACATACATACATACATACATACATACATACATACATACATACAGACAGACAGACAGACAGACAGACAGACAGACAGACAGACAGACAGACAGACAGACAGACAGACAGACAGACAGACAGACAGACAGACAGACAGACAGACAGACAGACAGACAGACATACATACATACATACATACATACATACATACATACATACATACATACATACATACATACAGACAGACAGACAGACAGACAGATGTACATACAGACATACATACGTACAATCATACATACCCTCTATTGTCAATAAAATAATTTTATTAAGTTACAGAGTGTATATTCATGTCTTTTACTGTGAAAGGTAATGTCTTAGCTGACATTAGATTCTATCTTTAAATCGGTTCAGTTTGTTCTTTCAGACAGACTTCTCATAGTTTCGTCTTGATAGACTTGTGTTCTCTTAGATTACAGAGAAAAACATCAGAAACATTTACCATCATCATAATGTTTAAATAATATATTGTGTAGCCCTTATTGTTGTTATTTGTATGCGCATTATTAATTTTTAAATATTTTCATAGTAACTGTGGGGAAAGAGATAGGTTTCACTGTATAAATAGGTAGGTACAGTAGGTTGGTAGGTAGATAGATAGATAGCAGTGCAGTTGCAGTAAAAATAGAATAAAAATGTAACACAAAAACTGACACCACATGATAAATTACAAGTATGAAAACAGAACTGACAGTAAATCTGGACAAACAGGACCAAACAGTAAAAGGATCAAACAGTAAAAGGTGTAACAAGGAGTTGTAAAGTGTAAAGTAAAATGTAATTTTCCAGTGGGATGGAGGTGCATACATATCAGTACAGTGAAGAGTGGAAACATATTTATGACCAGGCTTAAGTGTCAGGAAGAGGTGAGTTTTTTTGGAAAGTGAAATGACATGTGACAGGAAAGATTTCCTGTATTTGTCTGTTCGATTGAATGATTTCACTACCGCTGGGTGAATTAACTATTTTTGGGAGGAAGAATTGGTTCCATAACAGGTGAAGCCTCTGTGTTTGGATGAGCAGCTTTGGACTGCTTCAGGAGATTTGACCAGGTTTAAGACAATGTACTCAGACGTTTTAAGATATTTTGTTCAGTGGTGCAATGCAACTGCAGCACAGAGACTGACTGCAGACAGTATTGTGTGGGACTTGGCAGACACCCCCTGAAGCATCTTTTCAAAAAGGTTACCTTGTTTGCCCCTTGAGCTATTTTCGCTCTGCCTCTCTGTCTGGACTCGCCAGTCTGTGAAAATACTCTTCACTAACCTTACCTCCTTCTCTTCCCCCTCCCATCTCATGTCTGTCATGACATCACCAACATCAGGTATCCAAAGCAGACAGAAGTAAACGGCGTTTGTTTAATAAGCATTATTAACACACCTGCTTTACAGCACATTCCTGATTACATGGTCTAATGGGACGGGCACTTCAAGTCAGATTAGTGGAGCCTGGGGGCTTACACCTGAACACCAGGCCTACTCGTATATGCAAACATCTCTGAGTTCAAACAAAATGTCTGCCAAAAAGTCTATTGTAACCAAACACACCTAGGTCTGACAGTGTGTTTGATCAGCTTGTTTACCATACACACCAAAGCTATGATCTCGTTTTATTTTTCAGATTAGAGGAAAAAAAATGATTGCGTGAAAGTATAAGTAATCCCTAAACCAAAATGTTGTCGGTCCACACCATGGGTGCTGAAAGCAAAAAAATAAATAGTAGGTGAGACAGCTTAAAGGGGGGAGGAGGGACTGATATTTCCTGTATTTTAGTGCATTTTAACACATGGTTTGATACTTTTCTCTAGCTATAGCAAGAGAAAAAATATGGGTGTATTTTGTAATTTCTCCCCAGTCTGTTTATATATTTGAAAATTTTAAAAGTACAAAAAATTATATATAGTAGTGACTAATGTAGTGAAAGTTGTGTCCAGATCCACTATGTGTGCTGCCCTTTTGAGTTAGCCTACCTGGGACTGACAGTAGCAGAGTAGTGAAAATGTGGTACACATTTGCATGTGCCTGTGCACAGACACACGCACACCTCAAAACACCTCAGTCTTTTCCCATCCCCATTTATTGATTGATCTAATTAAACTCCTGAGACATTGTTTCAGGTAAACCTGCTGCTGTGAATTTGTTCGAAATTGCTGCTGTGAGGTGTTTGCATTCCTTTTCTTCAGGGGTTTTGTTTTACTGTGTTTTAGGGTCAAAGAAGTGGAACAACAGAGAAAAGACAGGATGTTGAACATAGACTGTGAACTGGTACACATTGAACAACAAGTATTTGAATTTTGGACCAGTAGGTTTTGTTTTGGGCTCTTAAAAAAGTCAGTTTAGATGCTTTCTGACACTTAATTCTACTCCAGAAAACAATTACACTGTCAAAACTTGGTAAAGATACAGTTGGAAAAAGAAAAATGACAACAAAACTGGAAATCATAGTAAAAACAAACAAATAAACAAATCCCAAATCATTTACTTGTAGTCTCACTCACTGCTCTGTTTTGCCCCATTGTATGTTCAGAATTATTATGAATATTTAGAATAAGTCATACATAACAGACGACAAAAAATTATAACCGGACAACGTTGATATGGTCAACCATCGGTCATGGGTTAGCATCCCGACAGTTAAAATGATTGGGTGCTATCCAACAGAGCCCACCTAATAATAAAATAAATAAATGTATTGCAAATTTTTTTTTTTTTTTAATCATCATGGCCAAAATCACAATTTCCAATATCACAATTAATTGTGTAGCCCTACTTTCATATGGAGTTTCTTCAAAAGAAAAATGGCAGCACGGTGGCTGAGCAGTTAGCACTCTTGCCTCACAGTAAGAAGACCCGGGTTCAATTCCCGGACTGTGCGGGCCTATCTGTGTGGAGTTTGCATGTTTTTCTCCCGGTGTCTGGATGGGTTACCTCCGGGTGCTCTGGTTTCCCCCATCACCCAAAAACATGTTTCTTAGGGTAATCTCCTCCAGCCAGGTGATTTTCACAATTAGCCTGGCTCTACATCTGCAGATGGGGCCCTGGGTGCTTCACGTGGCTGCCCACTGCTCCTTACAAGCCCCAATGACATCAAAAGGATGGGTTAAATGCAGAGGACAAATTTTGTTGTACAGTTGTATAATGACAAATAAAGTACTTAAAAATGAAGTGAATCCATTACATGGGTGATATTTCGCAATGCGTCTTCAGTCTGAATGCCCAGGTCATATAAAATAACACATCCTAGATTTTGAATGAAAGAAATATTCTTATTAGATATTTTGTTTTGCCGACTCCTGAACAGTCTGAGGTGCAATGTGGCTCAATTGAATTCAGCTCTAGGGAACAGGCGGGCCAGTCCAATGCCTTCGTCTTGTAGAAACTGCTGACACATGAGGTTTAGTATTGTCTTGCATTAGGAGGAACCCAGGCCAACTGCACCAGCATGTGGACTCACAAGGAGTGTGAGGATCTCATCTCAGTACCTAATGGTAGTCAGACTACACCTCTGGTGAGTACATGAAGAGCTGTGTGAGTTATGTAAAGCGCTTTGAGCACCATGAAGGTGGAAAAGCGCTATATAAGTGCAGTCCATACCATACCCCCAAAGAAATGCCACCCCAGAGAAACAGTTGGTCTGTAACAACTGCCAAAGCAGTCATGCTGGATGATGTCGCAGGCAGCAGGACGTTCTCCACAGTGTGTCCATACTCTGTCATGTCTGTCATATGTACTCAGTGTAAACCTGCTTTCATCTGTGAAGAGCACAGGTAGCCAATAGCCAATTTGGCAATCTTGGTGTTCTCTGGGAAATGCCAAAGGTCCTGGACAGTGTTGATCTGTAAGCACATCCCCTACCTGTGGATGTGGGGTCCTTATACCTCCCTCCTCGAGTCTGTTTCTGACTGTTTGAGAAGACACATGCACATTTGTGGCCTGCTGGAGGTCACTTTGCAGGTCTCTGGCAGTGCTCCTCCTATTCCTCCTTTGCACAAAGGTGGAGATAGCGGTCCTGCTGCTGAGTTGTTGCCCTCCTGTGGTCACCTCCATTCCTCCTGGTGTACTGGTCTGTCCACTGGTAGTGCCTCCATGCTCTGGACACTATACTGGCAGACACAACAAACCTTCTTGCATTGGTGTGGCATCCTGGATGAGCTGCACTACCTGAGCCACTTGTGTGGGTTGTAGACTCTGTCTCATGTTACCAATAGAGTGAAAGCACTGGCAGCATTCTAAACTAACCAAAACATCAACCAGATCTGTGGTCACTCATTGATTTCTAGTTACATTGTGTTGTTCAAGTTAAAGTGTTGCCCTTATTTTTTTGAGCAGTGTTTTCTTCCATCTGGGGTTCAGTTAAAATTCATTTGACAGTTTTTATGCAAACATGACTTCTGAAATAGGCAGTTAAGTGTTATACAAAATATTCTAAGTGGAGTTATAATAATAATAATGGATTTGATTTCTATAGTGCTTTTTAAGGCACCCAAAGTGCTTTACATTATTGATCCATTATTTGTGACCCGCCACCACGAAACCAGGCATAAGTCAAAAATAGATGCGGGTGTTTAGGAGTTCATTTAATAATTGATTCTTGATGTTGGTCACTTCCTGCTTAGCTGTAGAAGCGTAGATCAAGAAGAAGAAAATTGAATAATTTTGAATAATCTTTCTGCAGCTCTTTCCTCTTTGTCCAATTCAACAGACTAACGTGATCTATAGATGACCTCATGCTGTTTGTTTCTGTGGAAAGAAAAACCATGAAGCCAGTTTTCAGCCATCAGTAAATACAGTCAGTCACATATTTAACCACCTCTGTAGGCAAGGCAAGGCAAATTTATTTGTATAGCACATTTCATGTACAGGACAACTCAAGGTGCTTTACACAAAAACAGAAACAGAAGAAAATTTAAATGATAAAGATGCATTAAAAGACAATTAAAATCAAGACATAAAAACATTTTAAAGCAAATAATAATCTAAGTAAAAGCTCCAGTGAACAATAATGTTTTCAGGCCTGATTTAAATGAACTGACAGTTTGAGCAGACCTCAGGTACCCAGGTAGTTTGTTCCACAGTTGAGGAGCAGAGTAACAGAATGATGCCTCACTTTGTTTCGTTCTTATCTTTGGAACACACAGTAAACCTGTTCCTGATGACCTCAGGGCTCTGGATGCTTCACAGGGAACCAGTAGGTCTAGGATGTATTTGGGTCCAAGGCCGTTTAGTGCTTTATAGACCAGGAGTAAGATTTTGAATTCTATCCTTTGACCCACAGGAAACCAATGTAAGGATCTGTATAAAAATACTTGTGAGTTATCAAAATCTCCCATCACAGGGTAGGTTTTCTAACCCCAGAATACCAAGTTTATTGACTTTGGTAGTATAACAAAATAGTATTAAGGAATATTTGCCAACAGTCATCAAAGCAATGCCACTTTAAAGTCTTTAGGAGAATACTCTCATGACTACGTGCATACTTGCATACAAATGTTGCACCTGAGGGGACATTTTAGATGATGAGTGTCATTTTGAGGTTAACTATGTTTTCTAAAATAATCACACTCTTTCAAAAAATGATCAAAGTGTTGAGCCGAGCTACTGTAATGTATATCAGAGTCAAAATATGAATGCGTGTTTGTTTTCAGTAGCATATGTTTTGTCATGCCCAATGAGCTTTGTCCTGTTGCTAAGTGCAAGTATTAAAGACAAACAGTCTTGATTCCCACACAGAGCATTATTCTTTCCAGTCCTTAAGTGGGTGGTGGTAATTGTTGTCAATTTTGCTTCTTAAACTGTGGGCATAGCACATAATTGTCTGTGTACTAGCAGCATGTACCAGATTTGCAAAACCACCTATTCATCCTTGTGGATACGTGAGAACCAATTTAAAGCATTTCCCCCAGTGTGCCATGTTGCATTATACCATGAAGGAATTGTGGGCTGGTAATGTGGCTTGTTTTTGGCGCTGGTTGGCAGACTGGAGACAATTTTGGAGGCAGGCTCATAGATAAGTGTTAACTTGTTTATATTTGGATACCACATCAGTTCTTTCACCACTGTGTTTTATATAACATCAAATTATAAACGCAGTTTACATTAGGTCAGTTTATCTTTGTCTGGGCACACAGTGTTTTAACATATACCACATTATGTCAGTCTTAAAGCCGAGTCATTGGCCCTCAGGTTCAGCCAGTTATTATGAAGGAATGAGCAAAATATCTAGGGATATGACTAAGCATGCTAAGACCTAATGGGGGGGCAGTGGTGAAATGTTAAAGGTCCCAGGGGGACATGACCAGAATGACCCTGGTGAGGACTCTGGTGAGGACCCTGCCAAATGCCTGCGCCTCCACAATGACCTGTTCTCAGTGTCTTCACAGACCATGGTGTTTCAGCTGATTAGTTTTGGACACTGTCTGGAAGTGAATCAAATGATTCCGGATGTTTCTAAAGCAGCTGTGTCACAGCCCTGGAGGCAGGGTTAGCTCTGCTTTCTAAGGATCCAGACAGAACATAGGACTCATGTCTGGAAAAAGACCACAGATGCTTTTTTTCCTCCCCAATGCAAGGTGTTAAAATAATTTTTCCCATCCTTCCTGTCTGTTTAAATTAGTACTGTAGTGTCTATGACCAGAAGGGGCTTTCCATTATACTAAATTAATGATATTGTTTGCTTTTTTTTATTGGTAATCCTAGCCTGTGGAAAGATAAAATCTGTTTTCACCTGTGGAAATGAGCTGCCATGTTTTTTTTACAATAGAGAGGAAGGCATTCCAGCTCTGACAATTACACCTCCAAACTGTATACATCTGGACAATAGTATGTTTAACGGAAACATTTACGTGTAATAATCTTTTGTAATTGAGGCCTTTTGAACCATTGCAAAGGTGTTGAGAACTGTTATTGTTCTCTTGACATGCGCATCAGAAACTTGTGCTCACACCTCCAATATCGTTACCTCACCGCAAACCACTGCATTGAGCAGTAAATGTTTGAAGCGATGCTCTGTAAAAAAGGAAAAAAAACTGCAGGTGATTCCCCTTTAGTTCAACAGAATCCAAATGCTCCACATGAACCTCTCCAAAATATTTTAATGTTAAATAATGAAAGCATAGTCGAGCATCCAGACAAAGAAAACGAGCTTTCCACATCTAAACAAACTGCTGCTTTTGTTCTGGAACACGTCCAACTACCACAACAATGCTTAGTCAGCAAAGCATGCTTTAGTCACTTTGATTTGATTCCACTTTGGAAACCTGTCCAAAATAAGCTAATTTATTCCCCACACCGAAGGCTTCACTTAATCATCCAGATGTAACTGTCACTGATGGTCTTTTGACTAAATCTTGCACAAGAATACATGTTTATCTTTTTAATAGCAGGCTACCTGTTATGACAAGTTCTACCCCCACAGGTCTAACTTACATTATTAATAATCAATACATTTACATTTCAGTGCTTCGGTTCGGTGTTTGAAACTTCCAGGTCTTGTGGAACAACAACAAAAATACAATAAAATGAGACAGTCATCATTGCTCTTCAAAATAGTGCTGGCACAGTTACATAAGAAATGCCGCTTACTAGTCTGTTCAAAGTGTGTTCACTATATCAAAGACATCACTAAGATAAACTCAGTACATTTGATTACCTTTCTGACAACTGATTTAACCCATAAAGACCCAAACATCCACTATCGACCAAAGCCATCTATTGATCTAAAATCTGTAATATCTGTTCATCCACTGAGTCTATCAATACAGGTAAATAATAGTTTGTCATCATCATTTTCATGCTCATCAGTTATGACCCATTTGGACATTCAGAAGCTCCATATTTGCTGTAAAAACCCAATCATCTTCTACAACATTGATTTACCAGTAAAACCCCTGGAGTTAGATCAATGGCAGTGGATGGACACACTTGGGTTTATGTTTTAGTTATTGATATCGTTGCTAAAAAGTAACTTTTTCATAATTTCATCTGTTTTTTTTTTTTGTTTTTTTTTTTTTAATTAGGACATTTTTAAAAGATTTTTGATCCTGACAAGAAACACATAACATACATATTTTAAGAGCTTACACTTTGCACTATACACACCCACTACACAGTCAGGGCAATGAAACTGAAAACCAGTACAAGTATTACATCAAAATAATTATTCATTCATTCATTCATTCATTATCTGAACCCTCTTTATCCTCACTAGGGTCACAGGGGTCACTGGAGCCTATCCCAGTTACATATAGGTAAAGGTGGTGTTCACTCTGGACATGTCGCCTGTTCATCACATGTTGGGTGAGATTATTGTAATCACCTTGTGTGTGTGTGTGTGTGTGTGTGTGTGTGTGTGTGTGTATCCGCAGATCAACTCACTGAATACTTGAGATATCACCATGACATCACATGGGCATATACATATATAGCTAATGAGCATTGGATGCAATGATCCATTTGAGTAAAGGTCAAAGGTCAAGGTCACAATGAACTAAAATGTCAAAATCAATTTAGCAGTTATAACTCAAGAACAGAGGGTCACAGAACTTTCAAATGATGCCGAATGAAGATTTCTACAATTCTCATAATTGGTGTTATCACCTATGACTAATAGTTTTTCAGATCTCTGGAGGTCAAAGGTGACATGTTGCAAAATTAACTTATGTAACACTGCTTGTGTGTGTCAAGCATAGACATATCATGCTATAACTTAATCAATACTGGATATATTATTGATCAGTATTGCAAAAGGTCAAAGGTGAAGGTCACATTTAGCAGAAAGGTCAAAATCACATTATTGGCCCTAATTCAAGAATGGGTTGTCATAGAAACTTGAGATTGGCACAAAATAGGGGCGGGATTAGGCATTCTCTGAATACTTGTTCAGTCTTGCAATGATATCCTCAGAGAAGACTGTGTCTGTCCTCAACTTCAGCCAGACTTTGAAACCAGGCCCTACTTGGCTTTTCCCATGTCTTAAGACGGTTCTTACAGCTGAGATCATCCCAGATAGTGCCAAAGCAGACTGCTTTAAACACCCCTGGGGGTAAAAGGGACCGGTCTGGTGGTTCTATCTGTTTTTGATATAGTAACTCTCCACTTTAATAAACTGACCTTCAATGAACATCTACATAATTCATGAATTAAATATAAAAAACATACAGGATTTACACTGAAAAAATGCTAAATAAAATACATAATATTGCAATAAATGGTAATAAATCACTTAAATCACAGGTGTAAAACATAAAGCCTACATATGGCCTGCCCAAGGGTCCAGTCTGGCCCTTGGGATGAATTTGTGAAATGCAAAAATAGTTATTAAGATATGAACAATCACTTTAGATCAGGTTCCACAGTCAGACCAATTCAATCTGAAGTGGGTCTGACACAAATACTTTGTCAAGAATGTAAATAATCTGAACAAATATGAAGAACCTGAAATGTTTTAAGAGAAGTCAGTGTGGTTTTAAAATGTTTTGTGTATTTTCAGACCCACTGAGATGTAGACATGATAAAAAAAAATGCATAATATTGTTAAAATTGTGCTCATTCTTTCACTTTGTTCATGTTATTCACATTGTTTGAAAGGATCATTTATTGATATAAACATTTTCATTGTTCAATTTTCTCTAAAATATAGAGAAATGTTTATAGTTGACATTATTTTATGCATTGTTTTGTTATTATTTCACTGGTTCGGCCCACTTCTGATCAGATTTAGCTGAACATGGCCCCTGAACTAACATGAGTTTGACACCCCTGATTTAAATAACTTTTAACTGGAGAGAGAAAATATTTTGGGAACTGCCACAAAAGCAGCACTGCGTCTGAAAACTGTTATTTGTATGAAATGTCAGTGCAGCAAACACAGTCATAGACCAGTCTATAATAATACTAGCCTAAAGTAGTCTTTAGTTTCATGGATGAGAAGACAAATATTGTAACTTAAATGGTTACTGCGTTGTTGGGGTTTTTTTTTTTACCCCTCCTCCCACCACCAGCTATAAACCTATTGTAATGTAATCACATTTTCATTAGATTAGATTGGGTTTTAGTGACCCTTTGATAAAAGTCCTCAGGCAATAAAGAAATATAAATAAAAGATATATTGCAAAAACACAATTCATTACATTTATAATTGAAGTTCCCATTGATGCCTGAAACACACTTGACATTTCCTATAATAGTTGTGTAATAACCTCCGGGTAGAGGGAGGCCTCGTGTCATTTTTCTTCCACTTCTATCAAAGAACACAAGGAAAACTACAACGGAAAGAAGTTTTGGCTTTTCTTTCAATAGATCACCGACAGCTTCCCTGTTTTCTCTGTTTAATACACACTGAGGACATATGTTTAAACAGACTTTTAAGATCCTTGGGCTTAGTGACGATGGTTTTGAGTTTCCCAGCTCTGCTCTGACGCCCAGTGACAGTTTGTGTTTCTAATAGAAATCTGAATGATGTGACAGTATAATTATCTCCTCCAGTTTAGACAGTTGTTTGACTCAGCCATTCATTAATAGAGAGGAATACAAACACCATTAAACCGGAGGCATTTGTCATTGTTATCATTTAGAGATTAACTTTGTTTTTAAAGCATCGTAATGGTTTCCCTATGATGGACTTCCAGACCACCATATGGGTCCAGCAGAAGGTCAAAGGAGGATCCAGGTTAATGGTTCAGTCTGAGGATGTGATCATTTACATCCACCATCTTCCAGCTCGGTTTCTCTCATGTCAACATCTCTTTTATAACGGCTGCTGCTCTTCTAAAAGTATCTTGATGGAATGTTTCAGTCTGTGTCTGTCTGTTTGTGAATGTGACAGCTCACATACATCATGCATTCCCCTTTACCCCTCATTCAGGAAAACGCAGACATGTGTCATTGTACCAGCTGGTAATGTGTTGACTGGTAGAAACTACACTGACATATACTAGTCATCAGTGGCTCTGATTATTCTGACATTCACTGCACGTCTGACTTCTCTAAACCACTGAAACGCCACCAGCAAAAAGATGAAGTATTCTTTAAAGTAACCATATTATCTTATGAATAAATCTATTTGGCAAAGACGTTTCGCTTAGTTATATTCCTGAAAACTAGAATATAAGACTGGTTGTAAAAAAACTGAAAGGATATAAGATTATAAATTAACTTTTACAAATGGTTTCTTTTAGTAAATCAGGAACATCCTCTGGTTCCACCTCTTGTATGTCATGTATGTCACTGTTTGAACTGATTAAATCTAGCTCAGTTTTAGCTGGAATATCTCATTAAAGCATTGCATTAAGACCTATCCGTATGGTTTTTCAATATGAAAAACATACTTCACAAGATTACTATTGTTTTCAGAAACAAAAATACTAACTTCCCAGAAACAGATCTGTTTTATATTTGTAAAAAAAAGAAAAAAAAATCCATACAGATGCATTTTATATTTGTTGAGATGGAAACTAGATCCATATTTTTTGTACATATTGAAAAAATGTATATACACCTCATGACAGTATTTATTATGTGCATATAAATTGTCAGGAAACACTGGCATCGAAGTAAGAAAAAGTATTTGCCAAATGTTGATGAGTTGGTCGTTCTGCTCCTCTGTAACTGAAGGGAGCAGATGTACGTTTAGTGTTTCATTGCATTGTTTTTCGATGATAGATAAAGTATTTAGCTGGATGCATGGGTAACATTATGACTGTTTATCTGACTAAGTGATTAGAAATGTTCTTTAACCGTTGTAGTAGTGGGTAAAGTTAGCATGATCAACTGTGACTTTTTGTTTGAAATATGACGCATCAGTTCAGTAGCCACATAATGTTCTTAGTCACCCTCAACAGGTGGTAGACTTCCAGATGGCTGCTTGAATGTTACATCCGATAGACCACTTGTCTTAGCCATTAATAAGTTCAAGTTTCCTCGCAACATTTAGCACGTAAGTCATTCGACTGCCAATGAATATTTTTGTGTAGGTCTAACCCTTCAAACACAAGCTAAAGCTCACTTCTGTTGTGTAACTTTAATATCCATTGTATTAGCAGTAATCCAAATGTAAATTGGTTTCTAATAGTTGTTGGCATGGACTCTGGCAGCTAGAATCAAAACAGGTAATTTGTGGCAAGTGAGGCTTTTAACTTTAGTCTCACTTAATGACAGTCGGTATCACAGTACATCAGGTTTTTATTCACTCTGAACTCTGTAGGAATTTCCAAACCATGTTCAGATTCTCGTCCATTAAAACTTCAAAAACTCACCTCCAGGATTCCACTTAAACCTGCCAATAGCGTTCATAATATTTCATAATATTAAATACTTGCATTCTTTTACTGAAACTCACTTCTCCGTGAATCATAAATATACAAATTATTAAAAACCTTCCACAGCCCTCGGCCCCAAAGATCATTTAAATAAAATTATTTGCACATTGTGCAAATAAATCTGTTTTCTCCTGCTCAGAATAGCAGTGTTCCAATGTGTATTTAATAACAGCCACCGCTGACCCATTGGGGATGAAGTTTAGGTTGTTATATTCACTTGTTTAGCAATGAGACTGTGAATTGTTCCCTTTGAAAATCAGTAGAATTCATTTATTTTAGCCTTGCTTTGATGTTACCCTAAAGCTATGTGAAAGGGTTAAAGGTCACACATGACCCATGTCTGAACTGTTTTGTGTATGTGAAAAAAAATAGACCCGTGTCAAATAAAATCAAACTATTTATATCTCTGAAATGGAGTTTCTGGGACATAAATAACAATTTGCTTGTATTACAAACATACTTGTCAAGTTGCCGGTTTTGTCTGGGAAACTATCGTATTTATTATTATTTTTTGTTTAGTTTATTGATCATCTTCAAAACGAACAGAACCAGTGATGCGGGGGTCGATGTATAAACGACCCACAACCGACCGCTTTTTTTTAACTAGCCTGCCCGCAACTTGGACTGCAAGAAATATATTTGAAAAGGACGTACCCGACCTGCATTTTTAAAAAGTAGTCAATGGTCTTTATGAACATCACATGACTTTACTCACATACCTGCATTTATTTCTGTGTTAAAATCCGTCATTGCAGTCATTGCTTGTAAGTTAATATGTTGAGAAAATACTTTTGTCCTGCTTCATCATTCAAAAGTTATCAACGCCCAGCATCTAAACCTGGCGTCGACAACCTGTAACACCCAAAGAGACATTTGAACCTGGTTTCCAAGGCAAAGAAAACCTTGGGAGCTGCTCTTAATTTTTAAAATCTCAGTGAATGTGTCCCAAAACTTCCGGAGCTTCCAGTTGACTTTCTGTACATTCAGTTAATAAAGCGTATTTACCAGGTTATTTTAATGTTTATCTGAAACAACAAATGACCCAACCAACCACAACCCGAATATAATTCAAATATTTTTCAATGACCCGCTCACTTCGGGTCAGTCCGAACAGAACATCACTGAACAGAAGATAAGAAACATAGGATATTCCACATGTTCCAACATTGGCATTTCTGAAGTTGATCAAAGGCATAGGCTTAAGCTAAATGTTATTAGTGTCTATCCTATACATTACAACAATTTCAAATTTCAATAGGGGCAATTTTAATTTTTAAATTTTTTCCAAATGGTTGGGGGACCAGAGGACCTGGGGGATTTTAGGGATAGACCCTTGCTGTCACTGCTTGTGTTGAAAACATAATTGAACGTTCCACAAACTTCATCTCAGGTTTAGGTTTATGTGAGTCATGATTGAACTGTGTTTTAAACATTGGAACTAGAAGACCCTCTGTTTCAAATGAAGTCTACCATTTACATTTTGATCTTATACTTTTTCCTTTGTCACCCTAAACTTAGGGGAAAAGTCTGTGGAAGTGTCTCTTAAGGTAAGATTTAGGGTTATTTTTTCCATAAAAAGTATCCATGTTAAAAGGCGAATACTTGACCCTCCTTACCCTTATACACACCAGGAGTCTTCTCCACTAACTGCACAGTTAATTTTCCACTTTCACTAACCCACATTGCAAAAAGTACATTGATAACTTTTGATTCAAGTGCTTTGGAATATACTAGTAGCGAGTCAACCACTGTCCTCTGTCACAGTTTTGCACATGGTGAACTTGCAGGTCTTGGCACTCATTGGGTGGTGGCTGTGTTCACTGACTCACGTTGCGCCCAGTGTCTGAAACTTTCGTCAAACGTCTGGCACATGGTGTGTGTGTGTGTGTGTCATTGTGGCCTGGTGACGCTGGTGGCTCTAAACTCCCCCAGTGGCTGCTGATTGGTTACTGTGAAAGATGAGGCACAGGTAAGAACCAATCAATGAACCTTAACGAGGAAACGACACAGTGTGAGCAACATCGGTACCCAATGACTCCAACTAACTTGTTAAGATCATTCTTACAATACCTTGCACTTGCGTCATTACTGAGCAGAAATGTCTAGTTATTGCCAGAACATTCAGGTTTATTAACAGGATGAAAGTTTTTACATCAGTCACAAATAAACCTGATGGATGGTATTTAATTTTTGGAGTTCCGGAAGTTATTGGAGATTAATTTAGCAGCGTCCTTTGGCCTTTCAGATTTCTTTTGGCACAGTCAATTTACAATATTAGTCTCAGGAAAATAAACTTTTCAAAAGAAGAATGTGTTGATGACAAAGTTAATATAAGCAATGTGTGAGTGTGTGTGTGTGTGTGTGTGTGTGTGTGTGTGTTTTTAGAGCTTTTACAGATTTTCACAGAAAAAGGTTCCATGCAAAAATATTTATTATTATCATTTATATTAGAAACCTTAGCCCAGAGAGGAAAGCACTGATTGAACTTAACTCTAAAAGTACAGGCTCTGAAATTAGTGAAAATATAGAATAAAAAAAGGCAGACATATATACCACTGTACTAATCTGAATGCCACACAAGGACACGCTACTGTAATATAAAGCTATTCCCCTGGTTTGACATTCATATGTGTTATGTTGTGTTATAAAATGTGTGTCATGTCCATCTGGTTCTATTTGTCAGAAGTGATATACAGGACATACTGCAAAAAAGGGGCGCCTAAAAGCAAGATAGAAACTCTAAATCTGAGGAAAAATGTACTTAAAACAAGTGAAATATCTGTCCATGCAGCAAGATTTACAGATATAAGAACAGTTGAAGTAAGATATTAACTCTTAATACAACATAAATTATCTAACACTTCTAAATCCATATTTTCTTTTAATCTAAGTGAGACCCAGACATTTTACAGTGCATGGATGGATACAGCCAGGTGTTGTCTTTTCTCTGTACTACTGGTATGTTTGTTGGTCTTGAAATCAGTATTCATACAAAAAAAATATTAATAACCATTCAATCTACCAATGCTACCAATTTGTTCACGTCAATCAACAATCATCGCAGTCCTCCAGAGTTAATTATGGCGTGCCCCAAGGGTCAGTCCTTGGGCCTATTTTGTTTACACTATATATGCTCCCTTTAGGTAACATCATTAGAAATCATGGCATTAATTTTCATTGTTATGCGGATGACACACAGCTATATTTATCGATTAAACCTGATCAGACCAGGCAAATAGATAAACTAAATACTTGTGTCCAAGACATAAAAACTTGGATGAGTGCCAATTATCTTTTATTGAACCCTGAAAAAACTGAAGTCGTTATAATTGGTCCTAAAAATGCGAGAGACTCCCTACCTGACCACATAGTTACTCTGGACAACTTAAGTGTAACACCCAGTGCCACAGTTAAAAATGTAGGAGTTTTATTTGATCCAGATCTTTCATTCAAAATGCACATTAACCAAACTTGCAGAACAGCCTTCTTTCACCTGCGCAACATAGCCAAAATTAGGAATATTCTGTCTAAAACGACTGCAGAAAAATTAATTCATGCATTTGTTACATCACGATTAGATTATTGTAACTCCGTACTTGTAGCGTGTCCTAAATATTCCCTAAAAAGCTTGCAACTGGTTCAAAATGCAGCAGCAAGATTATTAACAGGATCAAATAGAAGAGAACACATCACCCCTGTGCTCCAAACCCTTCATTGGCTACCAGTTGAGTCTAGAATTAAATTTAAAATCCTCCTCCTTGCATATAAAACCATTAATGGTATGGGCCCCTCTTATCTTAAAGATGATCTGGTTCCGTACCAACCCAATAGAACCCTTCGTTCTCAGAATGCAGGTTTATTGAAAGTTCCTAGGGTTTCTAAAAGTACAGTAGGAGCTAGAGCCTTAGTTATCAGGCCCCTGTCTTATGGAATCAGCTTCCCTTTAATATTAAAGACGCCGACACAGTCTCTACATTTAAAATTAGGCTTAAAACATTCCTGTTTGAGAAAGCCTATGGTCAGGTTAGTTAAAAATTATGTGATGTATGAGTCACAGTTCAGTCTAGGCTGCCCTAGGAGTTAGAATGCTGGGGGAAGTACAGACACTGAGTTCCTTCTTTCTTCTCTTTCTCTCCCTCACACCTGTTTCTGTAACTTTTACAACCTATCTTTCATACCAAGTCTGTTCATGACTAGTCACCTGGTGTTTTTCTGTATTCTGTATTTCTGTAGCTGATTGTGTTTTTGTAAAGCCCTCTGAGACGACTTTGTTGTGATTTAGGGCTTTATAAATAAAATTGAATTTAATTGAATTGAATTGAATCTACTGTAACATGCCTGCCTTTAGAATGTGCTCATGTTTGGTGTGAAGTGTGACGAATAAATACTCAAGTAAAGTACAGATACCATAAAACTACAGTACAATATCGGTACCATATACCATTTTCAATCAGACACAATCATTCATGCTGATGAATGTCACAGAGTTGTTCAGGTCGTTAATTGGACAATAATATTAGGAACTTAAACTGGGAAAATAAACACTTTTTTCTGTCTTTTTCCATGTGACTTAAAGAGGCGCTGCCCACCTGCAGCCCCTGCACTGTACCCAAATATTAGTACATTGATATTTCAATCCTGGGGGAAAAAATGGATAATGCAACACATAAATCATCAAATAATTCTGGAGTTTACCCAACAAAACCCAGAAGTTTTGACATTGTGGCTTTTTGAAGAGGATTTGTGTTGCTATTGTGTTTAAGTCTTTGATTGCCTTTTGTTTTCACAAGTTCTGGAGCCTTCTGCCAGCTTGTTTTCTAATGTTGGACTGCTGATTTGTTTTGGTTTTTTTTCAGGAAAAGGGAGAGCCAATGACATTAAGAGGTGGCGGTGTGTGTGTGTGTGTGTGTGTGTGTGGGGGGGGGGTGTTCGCTGTCCTCAGTTAGTGTATAAACACCAGTGCTCACGACTAAAGTGATGCTGTGCCTGCTTCAGAACAGTGGGTCTCTTGCGTTGGCTCCTTCATTGTTTTTCCACATACCTCATCGCCTAAATAAGCTCCAGTCGGTGCTTAATCATCATAAGGGCAGGGCAAGTCTTTTCATTTAGATCTAATCACTAGTAGTAAGCATTTAGGGCCACCCGGAAATCAGCATCGCTGCAGCCCCGTCAAGTGATTCATTCACCAGATGTCCGAATCCTTCAGTGGGTTGTATTTGCCTTAAGAGAGTTAAGTAATGTTGAGTAGACCTGAGCCAATTCCATCTTTCTACTTCTCTCTGCTGAATAATAATTAAGAGAACCTCCAAAAAGGCTCATTGCCAGTCTTGTAAAGATGAGATCATTGTGCAATGTCAAATAATTTTATCAGCAACACTGCCACAGATTAGAAAACCAAAGCAGTGCAGTCAGAATTTCAGACAAACTTTCTTTGTGAATTCTGTTAATTTTTCATTATAACCTTCTATTCTTCTATTATAATGGATATTCAGTATTTATCTACATATAAATGCACTATTTTTATATTGACCTATTTCATAGGTATATATTACTGTCATAGATATGCATAATACTGTCTTCATTAATACATATTGTTCATAGAGATACATACCGTTCTGCCACATACTGTTAACGTTGACAATTTGCATCTACACATTTTATCCATTTTCATTTATGTTTATTCTACTTAGCTCAATTCTTATGTTACTTATGTTATATTCTTTTTTTCATATCTTGTTTTTTTTTTAGATTTGTAATTTTATTTTGGCTCTATTCTTACCTTTGTTTTGTTAATATTACTAAACTGACCAGGTCTATCACTATTCTATTCTATTCTATTCTATTCTATTCTATTCTATTCTATTCTATTCTATTCTATTCTATGTAAAGGATACCAAATGAAGATGAATGCACTTAGAGCTTTAAAGGACCAGCTGTGGTAGTCTGCACTCAGCTACATAATAGAGACCACCCTAGTAATATCTGGAATTCAGGAAGTCACTGATCTGTCGCCGCCCCAATTCCGAATACAGGTCGAAATCTGAAATTGGTCTTTTGTTTTTTAATGACACAGAAAAATACCTTGATATGTACCTTTAAATGCTACTGATAGTAAAATGACAACATTCTCCTTTTTGCCCATTGACCTAAAAGCATACCTGCTTTGTGACTGACATTACTGTATGAGTGCAGCAGTTTGTAAAAGTTAGCCTCATGTAAAATCCTGGACTTTCTACATAAGACGAGATATGACATCTTTGATCTTCTATTCAGAGAAATATTTTAGCTTTAGAGGTTTGGCTACACTGGTAAAATATAAGAAAAAGTAACACAAAAGCAACAAAAATGATAGAGTATTTCTATCTACAGGACGTTTCTATGACTTTACATCCGGCTTTCTCAGCTCTGAAAAATGTGAGAGGTTAGTTTGCATGTTTGACAGGTTTACTCAGTGCTGTGTGAGTTGTGTTTTTGATTTAGTTGTTAGTTGCTGTGTCATTATTATAGTTAACATTGCTTATCCATATTTGAATTGTGTGTTGACATTATCTGACTCACCACTATTGACATTCTGACATTCAGACCCTGACTCACATGTCCTTACTGTGGATTAGGCAGTAAAGTGTGTTCAGTGAACATTGTTTTAACTGTGGAAAGCCAGTAAAAATCAAATGCAGATGTTAACCCATAAAGGCCCAGTGCTACTTTTTTGGCAGTTTTCCTCTATGACCTTTCTGAAGTCATTTCTTACTATTTATTATATGATTATCTTCTGTATTTAAAATGCTTCACTATGCACTATGTTCCTATATTTCCTTCTCAAATTATGAAGATGTTCATGAAAACTGAGAGGCAAGTGACTTTTTTAGGAAAATGATCAGTACCTGAAAGTAAAAACAGGCATCTCTTTCCACTGTCATTCATCCAGATGAGTCAATGCAGTAGAAGATAGCTGTGTTAACATGCTCACTATTGAGGGGGGGGGACTTGTGCCCACAGCCCATACTGTCTATTACCCCAGTGTCCTGGTTCTACTTGTGCGGGTCTATCCATTCACAGGAAAAGGAGGATCTGGGGGGAAAAAATGTCCATAATGCGTATTGTAACAGCACAAACACTTGCATTTGATTGGCTCTGTAGAAATAGACAAACCCATATTTCATGCCACAGTACTGAGGCAGGACGTTTTTAATCAACTTCATTCCTTGCTATGATGCTTGTTACCAAAGGAAGTGATGACAGTACAGCAACTTGTGAGTTTTTACTGAGCTCAGACTCTGTCAGTATATACTGATGGAAGCACTGAGGGGATGAGGAAAGAAGGGGGGGGGGGGGTGGTTGTCAGGTGGTGTGACTTTTTTAGTCCGCAGCTCACTGACCTTGACAATGGAGCCTCAGCCAGCTACTCAGATCACCCGCTCTCCTTCTCTCTCTCACTTTGTATGTCTCTCTCTCTCCCCCCATAGTGTCTCTCTTTCTTCTGCCTCTCTATCGTACCCTCTCTCTCCCTCTCATCCTCTCAGTCAACTCTTCCTGCTGCCGTGTCACAGCCAAAACGCAGCACCACCTCACTCTCTCTGTCTTTCTCTTCCTCTCTCGCTCTTTCACTCTCTCTTTCTCTCTCTCTTTCTCTCTCTCTCTCTCTCTCTCTCTCTCACTCTGCTGCAGCTCACCCCCCTCTTACCTCACGTCTGCTCTTTTTCCAGACAAGCGGGTTTAAAAAGTCAACTGCGTATTGAGCCGTCTAGACTGAAGCCGGTCAGCGCCCACCACCACCACCCCCACCCCCACCCCTATATCCCCTCCCCAACCCCCGACTTGTGAGCTGCTGGCTATAGTGGAAAAACGGATGAGGAGCAAGTGACCTTGCTCAGCTCTGCCCCTCATTTCTATCCAAGTGCAAAATGACTGGATGGTCAGATAGTATAAACCCATTGACAGCAGGACAGTGATGACCAGACTCACCCAAAGAGGGGACATTTAACTGCAATAATCCAACAAGTGTGAGCATCTATAAAACCTGCATGTTTGAGCTTATTAATAAAAATGCATGCCAGGGTTTGGATGTTTTTCCTTTAACTAAGATAAATTATTGTTTTTTACAAGGTGTTAGAATGTTAAACGTGTTCACCCTCTCATCAGAATAAATATAAGTGCCGGTATCACAGTAAACCTCTCACTCTACTGCCTCTTATTCTTTTGATGTCAGGTTTATGAGTAATTTCTCCTTCCTGTTTTGGAAACCAGTAGCAACTAAGTGATTTACTTCACGCATGCTTGTCATAATTGTGGTTCATGTTATTTTCTAGTGCAAAACCAAATAATTTAGTGAGGAAATCTACAGTATGATTCAGCTAGCAGAAATGTGGAAAGTACTGTTTGTGGCTTTGCATAGCTCTCATGAGAAAAACAGGAGTTTATTGATGCCAGTGTGTTATTCTCTAAGCTTTGCAATGGTACACATGGAGCTATCCTATCTGACAGACAAACGGCGTACCATTTCAGAGCCACTTCCTGTAGAAGCTCCAGTCTAGCATTGTGAGTGTATTTATTTTCTGCTTCGTCCTGTCAGTTGATGAGGTGTACTGTATGGCACCCCGAAGTGTGACATTCCATGGAAAGCAGCGCGTGATAGTTTTTTTTAAAGAGGTGTCTGCAGCCTGCCGTGTGTAGTTTGACTACTCTATTGTCCTTGGTAAAATGTAGCGCTATGTCAGCTTGATTTTCCAGCAGGAACCTGAAACTGTTATAATTGAAGTGTCTTGAAATGCCAGAACCTGCCTTTCAATCTTGTGTTTCACTTGTCATTGTTACTCATTGTATGATTGAACCATTTAATTATGTAACTGAATACGAAGATGTTTGGAAACTGTTTTAACGCAACAAATCCTGTCAAGCTGTCGTCCATGATTATTCCCTTCACCTCCGGCTATCGGATGAGAGGCACTCTCATCCAGTCTGATGATGAGTATCATATGATGACATAAGAGGTCATGTTTCATGCTGGTGTGAACATATTAAAGATGAGTTGTTGAAACATAGCTCTTAATTGGTCTTGTATTCCATAAAGCAAAAAAAAAAAGATGTTCTTATTCCTGTAACAGACCAACCAAAATTACCTCAGTGGCGTCCTGAGAGTGAGCAACACTGTTGCATTTTACATGTGCAACAAAATGCCTGACTCCTGTTGGGTTATCCTATCCTCTTACACTTCATGGAAGTAAAACAAGTAGCAGTTTGTGCCACTGGTAGTTAAAATGCTCTCAGACCACTGCACTGAATATGGAAGTTTTGACCAGATTTTTCAGTTTGATCTGAGTGTTGGACACAGTTTAGATCAGGGGTGCCCAATCCTGGTCCCCGAGAGTTACTATCCTGCATGTTTTAGATGTGTTCCACTTCCAACACACCTGACTCAAGTGATAAACCCCTCACCAAGCTCTGTAGAAGCCTGATAATGACAGTCAGGTTTATTGGAAGAGCGATACATCTAAAACATGCAGGATAGTAGCTCTGGAGGACCAGGGTTGAGAACCCCTGGTCTAGACCAGGACTGAAACATGGTTCATTGTTGTTTTCAGTATGAATTCAAACTACAGTAGCACTCGTGACTCACAGCAAGTAGGTCCTGGGTTTGATTCTCACACCAGTGGGTGGAACCTTTCTGTGTGGAGTTTGAATGTTCTCCCAGTGTGTGTGTGGGTTCTCTCCAGACACTCCGACTTCCTCCCACCGTCTAAACACATGCACTGATAGGTTAATTGGTTAATCTGAAATTGTCCATAGGTGTGAATGTGAGAGTGATTGTTTGTCTCTATGGGTGATTCTTGCAACATCCAGATCCCAACTTTGTCCGACTTACACTGGACAAAAGCATGTGGACACGTTTCTTTTCTAACAAGGGTCTCATATGCAAAACAGTAATTACAAATATAATAAAATTGTTGGATATTGGGATAAATATCATATTGATTATTAACATTGATTTTTCTATGTCAGATCCTCATAAACATCATCTTACAGCTGTAGACATGATGTGTGCCAATATTTAGGCCCATATAATTTAGAAACATCAATATTTCATCAACGGTTAATGGTAAATTTTTCTTCTTCAGTGAGATGTGAGAAAGGTAAATGGTTAGAAAACTATTATTTACAGTCAGATGAAAATGTAAAACTCATAGTCATAAATATATTTTTAAAAATTCAATCAATGTTGAGAGAAATTATGTCAACCATCTCTGAGACATTTTGGAAGCAAAGACAACAATTGAAACGAAACTAAACAATGAGATATTTATCCCAATGTAAAACTATATTAGGACATTTGTCATTATTGTTTTGTTTTTTTTCCCCAGACCCATTTGAAAAGAAACACCTGAATTCAACGTCTCCATATACTTTTGTCCATTTATACTTTAAAGCAAGACTTAGTAATAAAAAGTTAATACATTTTTTCTTGATTCAGTTTAAAAAATATATATAAAGCGACAACAATACAAATAATAATAATAATAATTAATAATAATAAAATAAATAAAGCAACGTGAGATTCATGTCAAGTCATATCACATTTAGGTAGATGCACATAGCATTCCTAAATTTGTACAGTGTAACAAAATCATGAACTCTGGTTTGGATGACAGTGTGAAAAAGTCCTTATTGTTCTAGAGTAGGAGTAAGACACATACTGTACTCATTTAACAGTGTTGTCTTTCTAAATGTACTGTTTCCAAGCCTACTTCCATGGTGGCCTCATGTCAGTCAAGAGCTGGTTATTTTGAGTCCATTGGTTCCTTTTTAAAGCTTCTAAATCTTGGAATGATTATACATGCTTAGAAATACTGCTGCAAATATTTCCATGGCATCAATTAACTTCTTTGTGCACATTTGTTGTGTGCGCATTAGTGATTAGAAAAGAACTAGTGCAGACCCAGGGTGTCAGAGTGATCTCACAGACATACCCAGTGTTTCATCCATCCCACTTTGGGAAGCAACGATTGGAAAACCAGTCAAGCAGCACATATTGATTACCCTCTAGAGAATGTGTGCTAGACCTTCGAAGCACAATATGTGAACCTACTTAGAAACCTCTGAGTTCTTTGATGGTTTATCTCTCTTACATCTTTGTCTACACTGGCAGCGCAGCCCTCCCTCCCGCCCACCTAGAGCTCGGCTTGCTTTCCTTTTCCCACCCATACAGCTTTTCTTACCCTGTCATCCCCAGGCTGGTGGTCTGTCCCATAGGGAGGTTAAGGGGCACCGTGGGTGAGAGGGCAGTCGGCAGTTTGTGCGGGCACTGTGCTCGCCTTTTCCCACAGCCCACGTCAAATGGTGCTGAACCCTGACCCCAGCGGGTCCTCTCTCTCAAAATCGTTGGGTAACACAATTCAGCCAGCCAGACCCTATTCAGAACTGGACCTTCCATTGGAGGAGAAGAGAACCCCCCCTCACCCCCCAATTCAATTGTGGCCACTGCCCTCTCTTTGTCTGCTGGTCAAACAAGGTCGGACGACCGGCCGCCACTGGCCAGGACAAGACTTCCGAAAAGCCTATTCAGCATGTGATTTGACCCCCAGGCTCCAATGCTGACTCACAGGGATCAAACGCTGGGAACCTCTGGGAGTTCTCCTCCATGGAGTATTTCATCCATTGAAACTTATCCTTTTGACTAAACTCAAAATGACAAGATTTGTTTCTTAAGGTTTATTGACTACACACTAATGTATTATAATCTAGATCCCATTGATGGGTACGGTGATTTTTCTACTGATGTTAGACAATGAGTCTATCACTTAATAGAATAAATAAATAGAAAAATGATAAGGGGCAGTTGTGTGAAAATGTGTGTCCCTACAGTGCTGATTTTGCTTGGATTCTTCCAGTGCAATGGTTGTGCATTCCTCAGCTCCTTGTAGTGGTTGAACTAATCAACAACAGTTGTCAAACAGAGGGAATTAATAATGCACACAAATAAACATTAGCTAAATGACATCAGATTTCATTCTTGGTGCTGAGTACAAGGAACTATTTGTGGGCCTAGACTGATGGGACAATTTGGCATATTTGAGTTATTTAGTGTAATTATGTACGTCATAATTTGCAAAAGGCACCTAGACTTGAGAGAGGGCTGGAGTATATATGTCAGAGTTTCATTACAGCCTGTACTTTATAATGACATTGTTTATAATGTTTAATGTCATTTTTCATTTATCTGGTACTTTGTCATGTGCTGTAAGGAGAAATGTGTTCAGTTTAGCAGCTGCAAAAACTTATACATATTACAACCACAGTATGACAGCTAGAAGCAAGGCGAAGATCAGGCCATGATTCTGTCTACATGAAGATGTGCATGCAGACCAAGAACCTCAAATATTGCAGTTGCATTACCAATGAATCTGTAATGTCCCTCTGTTTTTCTCTAAAGATAGCCATCTGTGTGTGTGTGTGTGTGTGTGTGTGTGTGTGTGTGTGTGCAAACTCCCAACTTGATGCATGCTTTAAATCTTTTCCTAAAGGAGAGCACTTGGATCGGAGAGTTGCGTGCTGTGCACTGCAGCTTGTCATGCTGGTCAACTGTCAGGACTGGATTTGAAAGGGGGCCCTCAAAGTAAAAGGAACATAGGGTCCCACTCGAAGGGTCCAGAAAGAGGAGGGGTGGTTTGTGACAGACCTCCTGGGCTTTGAAGGCCCTCTGTGTGGGCTGCTACAGCGTGGCGGCCCTCTTCACAAGCAGCAGAGAAGGGAGGGCCAGCTCGGGGGAAGGTGGCGGCGCGTTGGCCCCTGCAGCGGCGAGGACGGGCAGGACGCCAGCTCACCCGCTCAAGTCCCACAGACCAGATGTTCCTTGTCAGGGAGCACTTGGCCTTTAATAAATTGAGTTACTGTAAATCTGTAATAAAGCAAGGCAAACATGGGCACCCCCAGCTTCCCCCACTACACACACATTCCACATCTTCTGCCTTCACAGACTCTCCTCAGTGTCGTACAGGTCAACCCCTGGTGAAGGGGCCGTGGCCCAGCTACTGAACCTGCCAATTATTTTTCAGCCTACAGGAGAGAACGGATGTTTTTCTTCCCCTTTGCCCCCACCCGTACTTTTAACTCCATAAAACCATGCTTCTGGACTCCAACATGACTGTTTCAAACCTCCAGCCCTTGATCCCTTACAGGGATCAAACCCACAGAGAAATATGTTTATAGTGTAACAGAAACTCATGGAAATGGGTTCATTTGTCCCGTTTGACCACATTCCTGTCTAGTTTGGCTGCGGCTTTGTGCCCTATTGATGTTCCTAGATGGTACAGATACCTGATCCTGTCCATTAGTGCTGGATGATGTGTAAAAGTACTTATAAAGGGATTGTAATATAAATACAGAGCAAAATAACAAATGCATACAGAATAGTATTGAATGATTAAATAGATATTCAGAGTAAAGACCTATACAAAAATACACTGATGGGTCAACATCACAGATATATGCACCGTTAAAAAATTGTGGACTTGTGTTTCCTTCATTTCTTTATTATTTCAGACATTACAATTGTACTAATTATGCAGGAATGCAGAGCGTCTAGTCAGATAATAACAAAACATCACTCACAAATAACAATGGGACAAGAGAAGTCCTAAAACCATCATATGGATCTGTCACTGTGAACCTCACAGTAGGGATGAACTTTTTATTTAGCCAAATTAATGAAGACAGTTCTATAAACCATTCTGCTCTTGATGGTGTAATATGCAAATGTGTCCCAACTCTGCTGGCCTGTTTTATTTAGAAATGGTTTTATTTAGAAAAGGCATTTCTTCACTTTTAAAACATCTTTATCTGATTATATTATTTTATATGTACGGTTGTTTTTAATCGAAAGGGATATATTCAGATGTAATCACCAATTACGAAATGTAGCTTAGTTAATTTCATCGAAAATAACTTGTGAAAAATGTGAAAACCAACATTTTTAGAATAATGACATGATCCTATCTACGTAATGTGATTTTGCTGAAGCCCAGTGTTGAAGGTGTTTTCTCCATGTACACACTGTGTAAACACACACCGTCAAACTTAAGGTACGGGTCATTTACCGAGGTAAAAGCAGCCAGTATTTTTGGAAGGCATCTGATCTACTGCTAGAAAAATAAAAATAAATGTCTCTGTGCTTATAAAAACAAAGCCAAAGAGATCAACATGTTCATTGTCCAAAAGGGAGTCTTGTCAGGCACATCTTTTAGATATATCTTCAGAATTCCTGCCAGTATGGAAAGGACATTATCACCGTGCAGACTCTTAAGTGCAATAGAATTGTTCCAAGGAGCCCTCAGAAAGGGTCGGCAAGAATGTCCCCAGTGCCGTCTTGGTCAGATTTACAGCGCCTCTGAGGATGTCTCTGATCTGGCAGTGGTCACTTGGCTTTGAAGGGAAGTGTTCTGTGAGTCAGTCACTTTGAACCTGCACTGAGCTGAGCCTGAGGGAGACTCTCAGTCCCACCTGAGTAGAACAGGACAGTAAATCTGCACTGTGACATGGGGACTTAACTCTGAATTTGTTGCTTGCCAAACCTCTGGTCCAACAGTTCTACAACTGTGGCTTGGTTCCAGGGTGGCGTCAACACTTTTAGTTGTTGCCTCAGTTTGGACCACTTCCACAGTAAATGAAAGAACTTAACTGAAAGTCCATATCTCTGTCTTTCTCTGCGTCCTCTTTCCTTGTGTAGACTCTAAGTTCTTGATCCTTGTATCGTATGTTCTGTTCAATATGCTTATTTTCATTTTAATTTAGTTCTCTTGACTTGTGCACACCTGCACATCTCTGTAATTATGTAATTATGCATGGTGCCACAGCTACGAAATTTGAGACCTGTGGTCTTTGACTCAGGTTACACAACACTACTTGTTGATGATTGATTTAGTGTTACAATGATCACTTTGCTTCCTTCATAATATTGTAGAAAAAGGAAAAAGGAAAAAAAAAGGGATGTTATCCATGGATTTTGTGCAGGCATTCTGATAGTTCAAATTTAGTATTGTCTCTTGCCTCACTGTGTTTTTAAAGATAGACGTGACCCTATTTAGACAGGCGGTTTGAGCTGAGGAGGATCTACATTTGTACTTGATGACTTTGTGTAACAAGGTCGTTAACATATGGGAAAAATTCCCTTCAGTAAACAGAGGCCCCAAAACCTCTCATCAGACAAACAACTTGATTAGCAATCCCACCTGTCAGACAGTAATATGACAGAGGAATAAATAATTTAAAAAAAACAAAAAAAAACAACCACCACTATGGGTGTTAATTGAAGTACTACGTTCTGTACCCAGCCCCTAGCTGCCATCACTGGTATTACACTTAAAGCTCCTTTGTTACCTGTTGGCTGGGCCACCAGCTAATTACCCAACAAAAATACACCCCCTACACACTAAATATAAAGACCCTTACCTACAACTAATACTTTGACTTAAAAGGTGATCACCCGCATTGTCGTAGGTCTACCTTCGACAATGCCTGGAGTTCTACTAACCCCCTGTGATATAAAAACCCTGCATCCTTTTGCCAAAGGTGTAACAGCTTTGTGTAAATAAACCGTATGAGTCAGTGTGCTGTTTCTTTTGCACATCTCCCACTGTGGTGCAATGTTTGTGTTTTTTGGGGGGGGTTTTTCACAAGCTTCCCTTGTGTTCCCCTCTTGGGGATGTCCAGTCTTTCTCATGTGTTTAAGGATCTTTAGGTAAGCCGGAAAAGCAAACAAAGGCATATCTATTAAATGGTAAGTGGCTCTCATATTACTCTCCTGTTTCAATGCAGTCGCCAGTGTGGGCCACTTTCCAGGTGACTGATATCTTCACAGGGGCCAACATGTCAAGGGATGGTGTAATTGATTGTCTTGGATATTTGAGTATGCCACTTTCCCCAGTTCAGGGACCCCCTAATGCTTCCTACTCTTGTTATATAGCTTACACTTATGTGGTGAGGTTTTGACACATGACTGTCTGAAGTTTGATGGACACATGGTCATGGTACACATTAGGACAAGGGCACTGGGGGCCACAGCTTCAGTTTTATGAGACACAGCTACACGGTAGACATAGTAGTTTACAGCTTTTAATACACAGTTTACTATCTCCTTTATGTATTCAAACAATATTTCCTAAATATGAACAAAGATGGACTTGAGGCATTTGTTGCTGCCTCTCCCACAGGCTCACTTTGTTCTCTTTGGGCTTGAAAAAAGTTTTTTTTTTTTTTCCTTTTTTTTTTGTTTTCTTTTTTCAGCCCCCAGCTGAAGTTTATCCAAAAGGAAAACCTCAAGGCTGAAATCACTGGATCTCCAATGAGTTTATTGAGTAAAGCTCTCGTTGCGCCACAGAGGAGTTTTGATAGTTGCCTGGAGGTATGTGGTGTTTGAAGGAGAACTTATCTGTTTGAATAAGTCTTTTTTATCAGCCTTCCTTTATGTTTTGGCTTTTTTAAATATAGCTTCAAGGCAAAATTGTCTCAAGTAAATGTTTCCTGTAAATGTTTCCTGTTCTAACAGGAAGAGATTATTAGCATTATTTGATATTATTGAATTTGGTTTTGATATTTTTCTCAGACCTTTGGAACCTTAGGCGACTGAAAGCGCCAGGCTCAACAAAGAAACCTACCCTAGATGAGAATTTGAGAGTTGCCATTGCAGGTCATTTAACTTGCTTTTACGATACTGATCTGCTATAGGAGCGTATCCAGCAAACCTGCATCTTTTCCATCTGGCATTGTTGTTAACCTCTGCAAGGCTGCGAGGACTGACTTCAGATTTCCCAAATATGTGTACATACCACAACATCATTGAACCACATTGAGTCTTTTTATCAAAAGTATACTGAACGTGCCATGTTTCTTGACTGTACTCTGTTGTTTTGGACCACTGCCATCGCCCCCTTGAGAAAGGCAGTTAAGCTTAATTACTCTGCACAAACTTGAAAAATAACTCAATTTTGTAGTAAATAAATCACACTGTAACTTAGGTATGTTACATTAGCCGTCCCAACACAGAGTATTTAGACCATAAGGTACATCTGAATTAAAAAATAAAACTAAAATAATCCTTATAAAGCTCACACTTTATGAAGTACATGCCTGTTAGTGAAGGTGCTAGTTTAACGTTGACTGTAAAACTGTGGTTGTCAAAAACAAAAGTCAATAAAACATTGGACTAATCAGTGTCATGTGGGAACATATTGAAGTGGACAGTCCAGTCCATAACACAACACTTTGTAATGCTGTGTTTCTATTGCTGGGGTGATTGGAATGGTTTCAACAAGGTTTAATAAATACCTGCACAAAAATGTTTCTGCCATGCACCCTTTTCACTTGACCCTAATGATGTGATGCCCAGGTTGTTTCACTTGGGGTTTGGCTCTATCTTGTTCAAAAAATAAGAACAGAAGAATACGTCTTTTGCATCTTTTTAAATCTTTAAAGGTGTCATTCCGCTGAAAACGACTTTTCCACGCTCCTTTTGGAATCTGATGGGTCACCCCGACTTACCAACACATGCTGCCTTTGAAAGTGGTTTGTCACCTCCACTGGCTTGTATACCACATTCACAGAAAACAACAAGAGGAACGAGGGATGCAAAAAAGCCGCTCCATCTGACGTCAGATGGACTTTAGCGTCACCCACGTAGGGTTAAGCCAGTCCTCCATTGCAGCGAATCTCAAGTAGCATTAGCATTAGCATCTACAAGAGAAGACGGCGCCACAGTAGCTGCTGCACAAACTTGAAAAAATGGTGGATCAAACTGGTTCATGTGCTCTCTGTGGAAATAAAGCCACGTTTATTTTACCTGCACGTTTTCAGAACAGCAACAGCACGAAACCTAGCTGGATGATACCTGGGTAAAGGTAAACACACACACAGCGAGAGGGGAGGGGGGAGTCTTCCTTCGCATATTCTGAGCCTCATCACCGCGTCATGGACATGTATGAGGAAGTACCGGTAAAGTCTGTTGTTTGACCTCAAGTCATTTTTCTACTGTGGAAAAACAGCTTTTTTAAATAGAACCAACACACAATGTATTCAATCACAGTGGAGAACACAGTAATATTAATGAAATAACCATGGAATGACAGCTTTAAAGTCATTATCATTATTCAATATTCATTTGATTTCACATTGGGAGGCTCTGAAATGCAAAAACACGACGCTTAAAATATCGTACACCTATTGAAACTTCAATCAAACATTTATTTTTGCTCTTTTGTGTAGCCTGTTTAGAATCCAGCGTCTAACCACATCTCCACCTGGCTTCAGTCATTTGACATGTACCGTAGTCAGGTGGCGCAGGTGAAGGAGACAAGGGTGACCCGGTGCATGTGCCATGGCTGCCCATCCGTTGTCTGTCTTAATGAGTCTGCAGTGACCATGCCAAAGGTACAGCTTAAGCTTAGTAGGGACCAGATGAACAAACATTTCCTGCACATTCAGGGTCACAAAGTGTCAAACTTGTGGATGTGTTTGTAATGATATGACATTTTCTCCTGAGTAATTTTCCAAAAACCAATTACAGGGATCTGTCTAATGAGGTTCTGAAATGTAAAAGGAAAGCTCAGGAGTGTTTCAGGAGGAAGTTTACCATGCTATTTGCCAAGTTTATTTTGGTGTCTGTCCCACACATTCCTAGATACTGATATCCACAGTGGTTTAAGACATTTCCTGGAAACATACACTTTCCTAGCCTGACAAAATGATCTCATATCATCCAGTCTTTAAATCATGTCGATACATTCCCAACCCACTATATCTTTAAATCAATTATAACTGCATCAACATACACATGCATGGTACTAGTTTTGAAATATACATATAGAAAATAAACCCCCTCCAGATTTTTACCCCATTTAATGTAAAAGTCGCCAGACCTTCAGTTTTATATTAATAATCATTGTTGAAAAAAAATATTGTCCTGAAGTAAAATTAAATCATTACATAAATACATTCACTCTGGGTAAGTTCTGCCATTGCACGCTCCACTTTGCACAGATTGTCACAAAACTTACTCTAACTATTCAGGCGTGTTGCCAAGAAGTTGTGCTTTCCTGAGTTTTATGGCTTCTCCCACAACAATAACGCCCCGGCGGCGAAGATGGCTGAAATCCAGCAGCAATAACATAGAGTTGACACAGACACAGGTGATTAAAGATTTTTTGACACCCTTCTGCATGTGTGTATAAGCTGCTTTCTCCCAGTGCGCAAGGCCAGGCCCCTGGTCTGTATGACCTAGAAGGAGCTAGACTGGATGACCCAGTGGTCATCCCAGAAGCCATCTGGCAACCGACGACTTGTGTGGCTTACCCTTCACACTGCCTCACGCAATTCCTTAAGCAAGCATAAGTGTGCTTAGGAGGACTTAATCTCAGAGAAACTGGTTTGGGCCACACTGCTGACTGCCAGTGCGGGTGCACCCGGCTGTGAGGTCATGGGGTTCCTTTGGTCATATAACACTGACACAGTTTTTTGGGGGGATGCGTCATCTCCACCTGCTGCAGACCGGATATACCTCGGTGAAATGTATGAAGGTGTCTAAATTAGTTTAGCACTAAGTACATGTGGATGTTTTCTTGGATGTGCACCACTGTAAAACTGTACTGAGAGCTTGATAAATGATCGTGTATCGCTGCTCAGATCAGTTGTCTGGTGCATAGTTCTAAAGGTGGCCCTGGGTGTGTTCTGTCGCCCTGCTGGGTTAAGAGGGGAGGCGAGGGGAGCAGGAGCCTGTCTGCATTTGCAGCGAGGTCACTGCTGGCCTTTTGACTCTCTGCCAGTGCAGGGGCCAGAGTCTTCCAGAAGAGGGCCTTGGCTACAGGCAGACCAGTGAGCCAGCCAGACAGACAGGCAGTCAGCCGCATCGTCTGCAGTCTAGCTCTGGGGCTAGAGCCTGGGCTAGGGCAGCTCAAGTTACCCAGACAGATTTGTTAACACTGTTTGGGTCCACTCGGCTTTCTAGCCAGGCCTCTGAGCCAAACGCGGCTGAGGTGACTTAATCTGTCATTAAACTCACATTACACCCGGACAGAGACTGGGCTCAGGGGGGCAGAGACATCGCTCACTCTCCCACTCGCTGGCATGGCTGGCTGGATTTGAACAGACACAAAGAATACACTCCCCCCCTCCCCCTGCATCTCCATCCTCTTCATGCCACACACTATGGCACAGCTAGACGGCCCAGCACGGTCTAGACAAAAGCAATTTCACTTGAAGTTGAAAAGTCATTTGACTGTGTGACGGGCACAAATGTGGACTTGGTGGTGTTTCCAGGGAGCACAGGTCTATTTGTCTTCACTGGGAAAGACTCATTTAGAATACTGAGATTATCTGCTGCTGTGTTTTGCCGTTATTCGTTGACTTTCATTTGCATACATTTATAAAAGTATCTTCTCAAAGCTAGAGAAATGTATTTGCTTAATAATTTTGGTAATTATGTCCACTTTTCATATTTTAAACAGCTACACAAATTCCCTACATTTACATACACTCTAATATTGTATATCTATTATTCTAAATATGCTCGTATTCTGAGTCTGCTATCGGTTGTGTTAGGCGGCCTATGACAAGTGATAACCAATAAACATATGTCCACCTGGTTTTCATGCATTTCTCCCTGTGCTAATACATATTTGACTCATATCCTGGTTAGTTATAATGTACTAATTCACTCACATTAATGCAATTCACCATCTTAACTGACCCTTTACATTCATTTTCTCTGCATTTTTGAATTGCACTGATTGGAAAAACATTTCAGAAGCGTTCTCTGAAAAGGTATACAATACATATCTGATGGGTTTTTATTACTATTTGGGTCACATGACACCTGCCGATTAATGTCCAGCGCTCTGTGCACAAACCAAGATATCTTAACTTTACAGGTTAAAGCAGAGATGAACAGTCAAAAGAAAAACCTGCATTTCTTGTCAGAGGAAGAAACTCTATTTTTACAACATCATGAAAGAGGTGGATTCATATGTGTTGCCAATCTTTTCAAGAAGCAGGTGAAGGAATTGAAATAGAGAGAAGAAAAATGGATCAAGTCCAAATGCTTTCCCATTCCTTAACATGATGTACAATCTGTTATGAAAACACATTAGAAGAAATCTGAAAAATAGCTTTGGTGAGTCCACTAGTGTCATTTTTAAAGGTGTAATATTCATCATCATTGCTTTAAGGTAGCCTATAAAATGACTATGTATCTTAGTGACTGTGTAGTCAAAGCGGATGAAACATTTCTCATACTTGTAATTAAGAGAAAAATGCAGTTTAATGTTTCATGACAATAAAATGACACAGCATGAATAAACATCACTAAACACAATGTGAATAAAACTTTAATACGTTGCTTGTCTGGAACATGCCTTGTATAGCAGTGACCTCTGTGAAAGCATTTCCCAGCATCCCATGCTACTTCCCACTGCCGTCTACTACCGTTTTCTATTATTGATTTGATCCACAGACCCCCGGTGGCAGAAATGACATCCTTTACATGTCAATCATTTAACAACATGCTGGGAAAATTGCTATTTTATTGCATCAGTGACATTAGTATCATTTGATTTGTTCCAGAGCTGCTCATGGTCCTGGTTTGTCTTAGTGAACCCGATCGCTGGCTATCAGACAAACAGAGGAGATGGCTGAACTTCTTCCACATCGGGCAAACAAAATTGCTTCCATTACTCTCAGCTTGAAAATGTCAGAAACCCTAACAACCTGCAGTACCTTCAGTGGAGGTCTAAGACATTGTTTCCTTCTGCTGAGATTTGTTTTTACGTAGCAGCTGGTTCTGGTTCTCCCCACAGTCTCATTGCACCCCACTGTCATGAGCTGCCAAAAGCCAACATATGCACTTTATAATCAACGGTTACACAGAGCAGCGCCAGGCTAGCAAAGCACTCTGATATGGAGTTTACTTTCATTTTCTTTCCTTTTTTCCTTCTTTGTTTTAACCCTAATTACAGCTCTCTCTGGAGAAAACTTGTGAGAATGAATGTGAAAAATAAATTGTGTATGGGGGAAAAACTAATTGAAGCACTGGGATGAGGCACAGTAATCACCAAATAATAACCGTGGTTTGCACTTGGATCATACCTGGACCACATACCAGTTTAAGGGTTTTTGAAGAGGGGCCAAGTATCTGCAGCTTTTCTTTTGAATTATTTACTGCTCTTTTTTTTTTTTTTTTTTTTAGCCTAAGAATGCAAATGACTCCATCTTCACATGAGTTGTAAGAATTGATCAGTGTAAAGAATGACAGTGTTATTCCCTCCATCCTTTGAGTCTCGACCCACTCAGTCTATACTGGAGGTTTGGTCTGGAACCATTTTTGCATTACACTGTTCTTGCTAGTGCTAATAGTTAATGCTGTCTGTAAGAGTAAATGTGTTTCCATCTAACTCATTCATTCCATTTCCATTGAATATATGCACAAAACTTTGCCGATATCTAACAAATCTAAAAAAAAAAAAAAAAAAGGGGTGCATAATGTCAGTTTTTCCATTAAATCACAAATGCACTGATTTGTTTATGATTGTGAGACGACATGAGAAGCCATTCCATAAACAAAGCAACGGACGTAAATAGCATGTTTTACAGATGTATTCATTTTTTTATTATATATTACTCATCTCTATCATAGTACCCCCCACCCACACACACCATAACAGACTGTTCACTTTGTTGCAGGAAAGAAATATCGTAGTATAAAAGAAGCACGAGTAGATTAAAGAACAGTTTTTTACCCCAGCCTGTGAAAGTTTTAAATAAGTTTATGAAATGAATTTATTTATTTCTATTGTTTGACTGCTTTGTGTGCTGACCTTGGTCTTTTAAAAAGTCTTTTAAACTCTTTTTTAATTTTTTTTTTTTTTTTTTTTTTTTACAAAAGTTTAATATTATTTATGAACTGTTTTTATTCTGTCTTTTATGGAGCACCCCCAACATAAGTTTTTCACAGTGCATGTACTTATACATCCCTGTGACAATAATGTTTTATCTTGAATCTAAATTTAAAAAATGATTGATTTTCCTCATGCGTCCACATATACTGCACCATTTAAGTTTTAAAACTGTTCTTTGCTTTTGTCAACAACTTCGACATTTGTCAACATCGTTTTTTTTAATTCACCTAACTGTTGTTGTGAAAAAAAAAAGGTCTGTTCATTACAGTTTAGCTTAATGTAACATTTGTGTGATTCCTAAAAATCCACCTCTTGCCAGTGGAAAGACTTTTAATCGAAAAATAAGGGTTTTTGTCAAAATTCTCATTTTTCCATTAGATACATTTTTATGCATCATTTACATTTCTGCAATTTTAGGGTCAATGAAAAAGCGACTAGTGACATGTTGCCTTTCCTAGATGTTGACATTTTGTCTCTCAGTATTATTGGGTTTTTGAAGACAGGTTTATGATAATGAAGGGTGGATTGTCATGGGTGAAAAACACCAAGCTAATGTCATCTTACTGAAAACATCACTTAACACTGATATAGTAAATGTCATTTCAGCTGTAGACGAATGGAAACATACAGCTACAATAATGTCAACTTTGTATAATGTATAAAGTTGCACTAATTAGCACCACTAGTTGACATAAATAACAGCTAAAACAAAGTCATTGTAGTGATTAATGCATTTCAGCTGCAACAAGTCGTTAAAGTAAAGTACCTTCTCATTTATGAAATGACCGTCAGTTTGATAGAAGTGTAAAATGTGTGTGTTTGAATGGAAAAAGCTCATGTGGTCTGAATAATGAATGAAACTAAGGTAAAATAAAGAATGTAATTATTTATGTATTATCTACAGAAAATAATACATACATAAAACACAAATAAAATGTATGATTATGATTTGTTGAACAGCGCAATGGCTTGTGGGAGGAAGGATTTTGTGAACCTGTGTCTGACAGCGGTGCTGTAATAGTCTGTTAGAGAAAGTGCTCTGCTGTCTGTCAGCGTCAGATACTGACGTTTGGTCAGCGCATCTCAGCGCCTCACATTTGAACGCTCTGGTAGTGAGAGTGCCCTGCTCCAGCACGGTCTGAAAGTTGTCCAGCCACAGAATGACAGCAGAACCAGTCTGTTGGACTGGATATTACTGAAAGGACGACATAATGAATATGTTTGCACTTCAATTACATTTTACACCTTTATTGTACTGTATATTATAGTATATTTTACACCTTTATTGTACTGTATATTATAGTATATTTTACACCTTTATTGTACTGTATATTATAGTATATTTTACACCTTTATTGTACTGTATATTATAGTATATTTTACACCTTTATTGTACTGTATATTATAGTATATTTTACACCTTTATTGTACTGTATATTATAGTATATTTTACACCTTTATTGTACTGTATGTTATAGTATATTTTACACCTTTATTGTACTGTATGTTATAGTATATTTTACACCTTTATTGTACTGTATATTATAGTATATTTTACACCTTTATTGTACTGTATGTTATAGTATATTTTACACCTTTATTGTACTGTATATTATAGTATATTTTACACCTTTATTGTACTGTATGTTATAGTATATTTTACACTTTTATTGTACTGTATATTATAGTATATTTTACACCTTACAGTTTAATTATACCATTTATTTTTTTATCTTTATGTCCATGTGCGGTAATCATAGCTAATGGCACATACATTCTTCACTTCTTTTGTTTACCCCCAAAGGAGAGACGGGCATTGTGTTTGAGTCTGTCTGTCTGTCTGTTTGTTTGTTTGTTTGTTTGTTTGTTTGTTTGTTTGTTTGTAAGCAGGTTTACACAAAAACTACTGGACCAATTTCCATGAAATTTTCAGGAAAGGTGTGAGGTGGTCCAGAATAGATCCCATTTTCATGAATGTAGGTCAAAGATCAAGGTCAAACACAGTCACCAAAATGTGTTTTCATAACGATAAGCAATAGGGAAAACCAGGTCAAATGTGTGCGAGGGGTCAGTGTTTGTTTTTATTGTTTCTTTGACTTTTATAGTTTTTGTGGTTGGTTATTTTGACATGTGTTTTACTTTTTTTGTCCACTTATCCGTACAATTGTTGAATCAAATTGGAGACAATATTCAAAAGATTAATCAATTCCACAAAAAGTGTGTTTTGAATATTGATGGTTATGTCAGCGCTCTGTACGTCTTGATCCTTTTTTCTTCTGATCATCAATCCTTTTTTTCTTGCTCTGTTTAGGTTTTCCCTCTAACCTTTAAACATGCTCAACAGAACCTCTTGTCTGACTCTTACTGCTTTGACTGACAGCTGGTCTTGGTTGTGTCCCCACAGATTAAGAAGTACTTTGAGCTGGAACCACTGGCCCGAGGGAAGCGCTGGATCCTGGACGGCAGCACCACCGACAACATGGAGGCGGTGAAGGAGAGCTTCGGTCAGTTCATCGGCCTGTTGGAGGACAAAGACACTGAGCCCGCCAGGATATGATGCTAACACTGCTAATGCTAACAGACATTAGCAGCTAATGGAAAAATAAAGCACGTCTACATCCTGCTGGTGTCCACACATTCTCACACACACACACAGACACACACACACCACATTGGCCTCTGTCTCTGAGGTGTGTATTGTATGTTTCCTTAGAAAAGCGTCGCCATTTAAACCGTTTGACCACAACAATTCTGAACTTTGTGAGAAGTGGAGTCTTGTTTACTTGTGTCTGTGCCATTGTGAGAAAGTAAATGGCATCTGGGGACACATGGTATTGTTTTAATCATCATCTGACACTAACACACATATTTTGACACACACAAACACACACATTTTCACACTATGTGGAGCCCAGGTTGTCTGTAGATATGTTTAACATCTCCACTAATGACTTTGCAGGATGTGTGGGTGGGCACGGCTCATGTTGTTTCCTCTGAGAAGTACCGTTTGGACGTCTGTCATGTGTGCTTCTCTTTACTTTCGACATGTAACAAAGAATGTGGTTGTGTGGTTGGAGTACAGAGCCTTGTGTTATGTACATATCAGTGTGTCACACAATATCTAATCTGAATAGTGTAGTCTGGAGTATCCTGTACATGCTGATCATACTGCTGTGTACCCTCCTGTGTGGCCGTGCACAAGTACTACTACGACTAAGGTGACCTTCTGGACACGCTGGTCCATCTCTGTCAGTGGGAATAAGTCTGAATGCTTTTCTAAATGTGCAGCGTAGGATATATTTTTTAGCTCTGTATGTTAACCTGTAGGAGCGACGTTCAGATTACAAAGATTTTTTATATATCATATCACACTTACCAATTATTTCAAATCAAAGACCAAAAAAAGTGATTGACTGGGCTCGACGTGGCCACAGAGTGGACGACTGTGATGGAGTTAGTTTCATTTCAGAATTTTAGCAAATGTTTATGTGTTTTCTTTTCTACATTTCAACTGTATCTTGTCTTTTTTCTGTTAAATTTGACATAATCCCTGTTGGCGCTGGCCAGCGACTCCGTTCTCCCATCAGTGTCGAATACAAACTCTATCAATCAGCCGCAGCAACAGCTGCATCTGACACGTCCCTGTCCGACAGCCTAATGCCTTCCAACTGTCTGTGAAGACCCCTCCCTGTCTGCTGTTTATCGCAGACCCCCTCCGTCCCCGTCCTCGTCCCCTCCGCACTGGGGCTGCTTTCTGTACGTGTCAGCCTCACGTGGACTTGTCGTGTTCACTGTGCCACAGGTGTGTGATCCACACCACCACCTCCTCCTTCTCTTCCTCCTCCTCCTCTTCCTCCTCATGTGCTTTGCATTATTGTCGTTTTGTTCAGTATTTTTCTATTTTCTACAGATTTAATCACTTCATGACCTGGGACCTGCTGGTACTCTGGGTCAGGTCAGGTCCAACATACATGTATGGTGTAGGAATTCTGCCAGTGTTGGACTTGCATATCACCGCTTATGTGTTAAACATACACAGCAGTTGGGGTTTGTTTTGTTTTGTTTTTTTAATTTGTTCGTTTTGTATTTTCTTTTTCAATTATGAGTTTTGTCTGTAATGGAAATTAAAGTCTAAAAATACTACTTTTGTCTTGTGTTATTTCTACCAAATGGTAAAATATGGATTTAACAAAAGCCATAACATCTTACTCAGTCATTCAAAAGTATTTTTGGTGTATTTGTGTCTGAGTTACACTGAGGGGGATGAACTGGATTCAACCCATTAAATGAAGGTTTACCCTTTAACTCAGCTTAAATGTAACAAAGATGATGTGTACGCGTCTGCTCAGAACTTTTACTCTAAACTCTTATTAAAGTTCAATGATCAAACATTTAAATTTCATCTTAAACAGTTTATGTAAATATCTACTGGAACGCATCACACTTCTTTCCTATTAATTACAAATATTGTCACAGTAAAAAAAAATGTGACGAGAGAGTTGAAGAAACGAGACAGTTGGAAGTGTGGTTTTAAAAGATGATTTATGGTCAGAACATGACAAACACTTGGACAATCTAGAGCAGGGGTCTCAAACTCACTTTCTTCAGGGGCCACATTCAGCCTGATTTGATCTCCAGTAAAATGAAAACATAATAATTTATAAATAATGAAAACTCAAAATTACTGTCATTGTTTTAGTGCAAATAAACAAAACATTAAATTATGAAAATACTTTTATAAATTATCCAAAAGCAAAAAAAACTCAATAAATAAGGGCTATTTATCATTAGCCCATGTGTTTTATTGTGGATCAGTTCTATAAAGACACTAAACTCTTTAGTAACAGAAGCAGAAAATGGTTCAAAATTTGTGTAATTTTCTTTACAGTTGTTAATATTTGTGTAGGTTATGCACATGTTATTGGTACAGGATAGTTTCTAAATGTAAATATTTTTACAATTTAATACATACCAAAGACCCAGCTAACGAATAATCCAAGTAACGAAAAGCCTTTATCTTAATTTTTGTCTCTGAATACGAAAGAAAATTCTATTCATGAAAGGAAACTGAAACTCCAGAGACATAAATACACTACTGTATTTACATTACTGTATGTGACGTACGTAAATACGTCATGTATGTACTGTACGTAGCATCCCATTAGCCATGATGATTTTCATTACCCTTTGACCCTCATTCATCACAGAGTTACTGTTGTTTGGTGAGTTTTTCCCAGTGTTCTCAGTGAAACTTTATTACAGTACATATTTGTTATTCATCATGTGTGATTCCTGGTGAAAGTGAAAGTGGCAGTTGAGTGATATCGCAAAGGAATACGGCCAAAACCCGTCTACCATCGGCACAATATAGAAGCAGGATGTTGTAAAAGCAGCGACCCCTTCCAAAGGCATCTAACCCTAACCCTATAGAAAAAGAGGTCATCACTGAACGACGAAATGGAGAAACTGTTACTCATTTGGAAGAAATTGGAGGAGATAGAGTGACTGAAGCGATTGTTACAGATAAAACATCTGCCATAGTCAGTGATGATGCAAGGTGGGGGTGAGGGTTCTGAGGAACAGCAAACACCCCCCAGACTTTAAAGCAAGTAGTGGAAATGGAAATGATTTGCATGTCTTGTTCATTTGAATGGTTTAATGTTTAATGTGACCAATAAATTAAATGTAAAATTTAAAATCTACATTTTCTTTTAACATATATGTCATACAAAATTTAAAAAAAAGAATTAATCATTTTTAAAGGGTTTAGGTGGTAGTATTGGGGGCCTTGGAACAAATTAGGACTTTTACATGTAAAATATGACTATTTACAAAAAATTCATGGTATGAAAATACTTCTTTTTAAGTAGAGGTACCACTGTATTATTTTTTGCAGTTAAACAATGACAAAAATGTGAAGTTGAAAAAACTGAGATGAACATATGGAGTCATTTAATAGTTTATTATGTTTATTATGCTCTTCATCCCACAGGCTGCATTGGAACCATTAGTGGGCCATATTTGGCCCCCAGGCCGCATGTTTGAGACTCCTGATCTAGAGGTTGAATATTATAAAAACAAATTTCAAGAATTTTCGAACAAAATATAACCTCTAAACCGTATTATAAATGGAGATTAAAATGTAAACATGAAATATAAAATAAAACAAAGTGAATAATCCTGAATTTAATGCAAATATAGTTTTAAATGTCTGCATTTTTTTTAAGTGAGTAACAATCATATGTTAGAAGAAATACATTTAAGGACAGACTATGTTGACTTTGTAATCTGACAGACATGGATTCACCTTTTTTCTACCTCTATTTCATTCATTTTTAATATGGTTCCATTAACTTGACATGTCTTTCAAAAAGGAAGAACAACGTGAGCTTTTCTGCAGTAAGCTAACCATGCTAACTTCTACCATAACTGAGTTTTGCTATTAAACCAAATGGACTGAAGTGCATCTGTGGTGTGTTTTTGCTGCCGTCTGGAAGTGTTTTCTTCACAATGTCTCTGATTTGTGATTTAAGGCGACCTGTGGAAATGTGAGACGCTGGAAGATAATCGGGGAAACGCAGATCAGCCGATGGAGGTCAAGGCAAAGCAAGAAGGGGAAAAAACAAAACAGAAAATACAAAGAGCAGAAAAAAGGCTCAAAGTCAAAGTGGGAGCAGTTGAAAGTTTTGGGTGGAAAGTTAACGAAGTGCGACAGGAGTTCCTGATAAATCTACTCTGCCAGTGCTACCTCTGCCTCCCCTTTTCTTTCTCCTTTTGCCCTTCTTCCCTCTCTTTCAAATTAACCGTGTGGCTTTAATACAATGTGTGTCATGCAGGTTGCCGTGGCGACTCTTTGATCCTGTTTTCCAGTCTCTGCCTCTGGGGCAGACGTGCTTCTCTTCAGTCTGCTGAACACCAGCTCTGGAAGCCTCTGCCCTGACACTAACCATGGACCGCTGCCTTCGTCTCACTCCCCCTGGCTTTTTTTTCCCCTTCCTGTCGCTCTCACTTTTTCTCTGTTTTTTTTTTTTTTTTTTTTAAACTTCTGTCTATCCATTTCTCTCTTTCTTTCTTTTTCACAGGTTTTCTCTTCTCTGCTTCCCTTTGGTCACGCTGAAGGACCCTCAGCCTGGAAAAGGGACCAGGAAACGCAGGACCTCAGCGAACCCCCCCACCTCCCAGACAGGCACCCCCATCTGCCTGCCTGCTCAGGGGGGCTTTAGTCCACCCACACCATACCTTTACCTGCTCTCACTCCTAAACCTGCAGCTATTATTTTTGTAATCAATGAATCGACCAATCAGCCACAACAAGCCCCGCCCCCTCACAAAGAAAGACTGTACCTGATTTGCCCTATCTCTTAACATTGTCAAAATACATTTTTGATTACTGTGACCTTGACCTTTGATCTACATTCACCAAAATGTAATGGGATCTATTCTGAACTATCTTATACCTACCCTGAAAATTTAATGGAAATTTGTCCAGTAGTTTTTTTGCGCAAAGAATTAGGACTTAAGTCCCGCCCCTGCCCGCAAGTCCCGCAGGATTCTGACGTGAGTATAAATGTGATGTACAAAAGACCTCTTACCCAGTGTTGCTTGGGGGCCTGAGTCCTTCTGATCAAGGCTCAGCTTGTGGATGGTGTGAGGCCGGTAACAGCCCCCATCACAACGGGGTCCAGTCTTATTGGAGTCAGGTTGTTAGTGAATGCAGCAGCAGGTGGTAAACTCCATCTGAGGCTAAATACCAGTACGAGACTGATAGTCACCGAGTCCCTGAAGGGAAAGTTGAAAAGAAATTTGAAGAGAGAGTTCGAGTGGACGTGAGTTGGCTCTGCGTAGTCTCCCTGGGGCATTCAAACTCAGCGGGTCAGGGTCACAGCTCAGTCCTGGCAGGAACACCTTACAGGACCTGCACTGTCTCCTATATATATATATATATATATATATATATGATAGTCAAAATGAATAATTTATAGCTTTTATTTTAAACACATTTTTATTTTGCAGGACTGCAGCTTATTAACGCTCCCTCCTGCGCCCACAGTGAGCTTTCCAAATTTGTCCTGCATCGCACTGCTTTGTGTTGGGTCCCGCGGGTGTGCAGGGCTCCAAAAGAGACAAACTGACTCAAACACAATAAAAGTTTGGATATTTATTTTTTTCAATTTTATCTGTGAAACAGATGTGTGAAAATTAGAAAAAAAATAGGGCTTTCAAAATGAACACAATAACAGATTAATCCTCTGTCATGATTAATCTGATTAAAAATGTTAACACCATGAACCCATCTACAGCTCAGACTGATCACAACGATTCTGTCGACGCATTTCAGGCAGTTTGTCCCAGTAGTTAGTGTTGGACATACAAATACAAATACACAGATGGAAGACACTACACAGCATGATACTCGAGTACAAAAACCACTAAATGGAACAGTCAACTGACCAAAAACACTCTGCAGAATACAGGGTTTTTTTTCACTAAAACACTCCCAACTGAAAATACTACATTAATGTGAAGTGTATGTTAGTCATTGATTCTGCTAGCACTTTGGCTAACACATTGCAACAAAAAACCTGAAGTGAATACAGTATATATTAATTTCTTTCTTGAGTCTGTTTGCTCACGAAAAATAAAAATGCAGAATTAATTTTTTTAACGTTTTTTTTTTTATTAAAAAGGAATGGTATTCAATTGTGAATGACCAAAAGATGTCCATTGGAACCCTGTGATTAATCTGATTACAAATTGTAATCATTTGACAGCATTACAAATAATTTGTCCTTTATTCCAGAACCATAAACAACAACTGTATAAAGTGAAAATATCTACAGACATAAACAACATCAAACCAGTCCATTGACATCTATAAACAGTCTGTCAGGTCAGTCTTCAATACATTTGGATCCAACTTTTTAACTTTTACCAACTGGACGTGGAGCTAACATCAGAGGATCCGCCAGACATTTTTATTATCTGTCATTTCAAATTACATGTTTAATGGGTCATATTTAGTAGTAGAAAATATCTCAGTGATGCAGTAATAGTAATTTTCACTGCTTTTGTCAGTTCATCACATTTACTGGACTTTGGAAAAGAAGTAAGAAGCTCTATTGACCGATCCCAAGCCACGCCCACCAGCTGCTACCTCGGACACATTTGGGGACAACGATACCTTTTAGTCAGGTACCTCAGGCACCACTGGACAGTGTCTGGTCATGTCAGGAAATGTCATCCAGAAGCAAACAGCAGGGTCTACAGTATGCGACTGAGAGATACATACACAGCATATGTTTCAGCAAAAGAGACAAAACAACAGTCATTGAGGCGAGAGCCTTTAGGTCGCAGAGGAAAAGTGATGAGATGAGATGATATCCTTTCAGCGTTGTTCCTGCACTACACAATCATGACAAGATACTGCCATGTAATGTACTGCTCAAGTCTTAAAAGTGAACAAATTCTCAGTGTTAACGCGGCCCTTTTGAGTTGTCAGTGGTCAGCTGTACTTGGTTGTTTGACAGCTTTAGCTTTAGCCTAGCTTGTCTTGTTCCTGTTGGTTTGAACACAACCACGGTCAAAAATGTGTTAGCCTCCATTCTCATGGACATTTATTGTTATTGTAAAATGCAGAAAGTGGAACGGCTACTTCTCAATAAAAGACCCTGTAGTGATGGGTGCACCGCTAGTTGGCAGTGTTGGGAAAGTTCACCTTGATTAGGAACTAGTTCAAAGTTCAGTTCAAGTTACTCAATATGAATTAGTTCAGTTCATCGTTCATTCTTCCAAATTAAGAACTAGAAGTTCATGGATCCCAAAATGAACTTTTTCGTTCTTTTTTTGTGTTATTATTACTTATTACTTACTTACTTACTTACTTATTAATAACCGTTTCTGACGTTATCCTGTAGTCAAAAAATCAGGGGAAAATACCGCCTCTCCAGGGCCGAAGTAAGTACCTTACCCCGGGGTTAACTTCCCTCTGCAGGTTCTTAGAACACAAGGAGCGGTTTCAGTGAGTTTCGTTTTCAATGTTTATTTCCAAGAACAGGACAACACCTGCTCCAGTCACCAGTCACACTCTGTACATTTAACTCTTTTTCTCCGCTCCCAAAACTCTCTGCACCCTCTCTCTCTCTCTCTCTCTCTCTCTCTCTCTCTGCCCCACCCAAAACACTTCTCATTGGCTATTCCACAACATTATGTTGCTGACATTTGTTCAGAATAATACAAAAATGACATCTATGATAATGCTGTGTTTTGATCCCATTTTATACCTTATAGGACTCAATAATTACAACGTGATGAGAACGAAATGTGAACTACATAAGAGCGCCGTTCAATAAATGCCAGAATAACCGCGTTCACAACTTCCTGTTCATTTGGCAAATGTGAACGAGTCATTCACGTTCGTCAAAAATATGATATCGTTCGTGAACGATCGTTCAATGAACTCGTTCAGGTACAACACTGCTAGTTGCTTTGTGACGGTGGAGTGTAGACTCTGGCGGGAGCATACGGCTTTAGTATGTCTTTCAGATAAGCAGAGGCAGTTCCTGAGATGGTTGTGAAGTCAAGGGTCAAGGTCTTGTGCTTGATCCGGGCAGCCACTGGTAGCCAGTGCAACTGGATGAGGAGAGGTGTAACATGGATGCTTTTGGGTTGAGTGAATACCAGACCTGCACCATCTGCAGAGGTTTTATAGTACAGGCTGGTAGACCAGCCAGGAGGGAGTTGCAGTAATCCAGGTGGCAGATGACCATGGCCTGAATCAGTAGTTGCGCTGAATGTTGGGTGAGGTAGGGTCTGATTTTCTGTGTTGTATATCACAAATCGGCAAGTCCGGGCGGTTGATGCAACGTGGTTGGAGAGTGACAGATGGTAGCTTTGTTTGGGGTCACAGTGGGTCCATCCTGAGGTTGATGTTGTGACAGATTGATTCTTTAGCTGGGATCACTATTAATTCAGTCTTGGACAGGTTCAGCTTTAGACAGTGTTCCTTCATCCATGTTGACAGGTTGGTGAGGCTGGCTGAGATTTGTGAAGCAACTGTGGTGTCATCTGGCTGGAAGGATAGGTACATCTGAGTGTCATTAGCATAGCAATGATAGGAGAACCCATCTCTTTTAATGACAAGACCAAGGGAGGTGGTCTACACCGCCAACAGAAGGGTTCCCAGCACTGATCCTTGGGGTACGCCTGTGTTGAGGGTGTGAGTTGCGAATAGTTTTCTTTGCCATGACACATTGAAGGAGCAATTGGGTAATAATAGTGAAGAGTGTTGTATTCAGTGTAATAGTGAACAGTGTTGTATTCAGTGTAATAGCGAACAGTGTTGTATTCAGTGTAATAGTGAACAGTGTTGTATTCAGTGTAATAGCGAACAGTGTTGTATTCAGTGTAATAGTTAACAGTGTTGTATTCAGTGTAATAGCGAACAGTGTTGTATTCAGTGTTATAGTTAACAGTGTTGTATTCAGTGTAATAGCGAACAGTGTTGTATTCAGTGTTATAGTTAACAGTGTTGTATTCAGTGTAATAGCGAACAGTGTTGTATTCAGTGTTATAGTTAACAGTGTTGTATTCAGTGTTATAGTTAAGAGTGTTGTATTCAGTGTAATAGTGAACAGTGTTGTATTCAGTGTAATAGTTAACAGTGTTGTATTCAGTGTAATAGTTAACAGTGTTGTATTCAGTGTAATAGTGAACAGTGTTGTATTCAGTGTAATAGTGAACAGTGTTGTATTCAGTGTAATAGTTAACAGTGTTGTATTCAGTGTAATAGTTAACAGTGTTGTATTCAGTGTAATAGTTAACAGTGTTGTATTCAGTGTTATAGTGAACAGTGTTGTATTCAGTGTAATAGTTAACAGTGTTGTATTCAGTGTAATAGTTAACAGTGTTGTATTCAGTGTAATAGTTAACAGTGTTGTATTCAGTGTAATAGTTAACAGTGTTGTATTCAGTGTAATAGTGAACAGTGTTGTATTCAGTGTAATAGTTAACAGTGTTGTATTCAGTGTTATAGTTAACAGTGTTGTATTCAGTGTAATAGTTAACAGTGTTGTATTCAGTGTTATAGTTAACAGTGTTGTATTCAGTGTAATAGTTAACAGTGTTGTATTCAGTGTAATAGTTAACAGTGTTGTATTCAGTGTTATAGTTAACAGTGTTGTATTCAGTGTAATAGTGAACAGTGTTGTATTCAGTGTAATAGTGAACAGTGTTGTATTCAGTGTAATAGTTAACAGTGTTGTATTCAGTGTAATAGTTAACAGTGTTGTATTCAGTGTAATAGTTAACAGTGTTGTATTCAGTGTAATAGTTAACAGTGTTGTATTCAGTGTTATAGTTAACAGTGTTGTATTCAGTGTAATAGTTAACAGTGTTGTATTCAGTGTAATAGTTAACAGTGTTGTATTCAGTGTAATAGTTAACAGTGTTGTATTCAGTGTAATAGTTAACAGTGTTGTATTCAGTGTAATAGTTAACAGTGTTGTATTCAGTGTTATAGTTAACAGTGTTGTATTCAGTGTAATAGTGAACAGTGTTGTATTCAGTGTAATAGTGAACAGTGTTGTATTCAGTGTAATAGTTAACAGTGTTGTATTCAGTGTAATAGTTAACAGTGTTGTATTCAGTGTAATAGTTAACAGTGTTGTATTCAGTGTAATAGTTAACAGTGTTGTATTCAGTGTTATAGTTAACAGTGTTGTATTCAGTGTAATAGTGAACAGTGTTGTATTCAGTGTAATAGTTAACAGTGTTGTATTCAGTGTAATAGTTAACAGTGTTGTATTCAGTGTAATAGTTAACAGTGTTGTATTCAGTGTAATAGTTAACAGTGTTGTATTCAGTGTAATAGTTAACAGTGTTGTATTCAGTGTTATAGTTAACAGTGTTGTATTCAGTGTAATAGTGAACAGTGTTGTATTCAGTGTAATAGTTAACAGTGTTGTATTCAGTGTAATAGTTAACAGTGTTGTATTCAGTGTAATAGTTAACAGTGTTGTATTCAGTGTTATAGTTAACAGTGTTGTATTCAGTGTAATAGTTAACAGTGTTGTATTCAGTGTTATAGTTAACAGTGTTGTATTCAGTGTAATAGTGAACAGTGTTGTATTCAGTGTAATAGTGAACAGTGTTGTATTCAGTGTAATAGTGAACAGTGTTGTATTCAGTGTAATAGTTAACAGTGTTGTATTCAGTGTTATAGTGAACAGTGTTGTATTCAGTGTAATAGTTAACAGTGTTGTATTCAGTGTTATAGTTAACAGTGTTGTATTCAGTGTAATAGTTAACAGTGTTGTATTCAGTGTTATAGTGAACAGTGTTGTATTCAGTGTAATAGTTAACAGTGTTGTATTCAGTGTTATAGTTAACAGTGTTGTATTCAGTGTAATAGTTAACAGTGTTGTATTCAGTGTAATAGTTAACAGTGTTGTATTCAGTGTAATAGTTAACAGTGTTGTATTCAGTGTAATAGTTAACAGTGTTGTATTCAGTGTTATAGTTAACAGTGTTGTATTCAGTGTAATAGTTAACAGTGTTGTATTCAGTGTAATAGTTAACAGTGTTGTATTCAGTGTAATAGTTAACAGTGTTGTATTCAGTGTAATAGTTAACAGTGTTGTATTCAGTGTAATAGTTAACAGTGTTGTATTCAGTGTTATAGTTAACAGTGTTGTATTCAGTGTAATAGTGAACAGTGTTGTATTCAGTGTAATAGTGAACAGTGTTGTATTCAGTGTAATAGTTAACAGTGTTGTATTCAGTGTAATAGTTAACAGTGTTGTATTCAGTGTAATAGTTAACAGTGTTGTATTCAGTGTAATAGTTAACAGTGTTGTATTCAGTGTTATAGTTAACAGTGTTGTATTCAGTGTAATAGTGAACAGTGTTGTATTCAGTGTAATAGTTAACAGTGTTGTATTCAGTGTAATAGTTAACAGTGTTGTATTCAGTGTAATAGTTAACAGTGTTGTATTCAGTGTAATAGTTAACAGTGTTGTATTCAGTGTAATAGTTAACAGTGTTGTATTCAGTGTTATAGTTAACAGTGTTGTATTCAGTGTAATAGTGAACAGTGTTGTATTCAGTGTAATAGTTAACAGTGTTGTATTCAGTGTAATAGTTAACAGTGTTGTATTCAGTGTAATAGTTAACAGTGTTGTATTCAGTGTTATAGTTAACAGTGTTGTATTCAGTGTAATAGTTAACAGTGTTGTATTCAGTGTTATAGTTAACAGTGTTGTATTCAGTGTAATAGTGAACAGTGTTGTATTCAGTGTAATAGTGAACAGTGTTGTATTCAGTGTAATAGTGAACAGTGTTGTATTCAGTGTAATAGTTAACAGTGTTGTATTCAGTGTTATAGTGAACAGTGTTGTATTCAGTGTAATAGTTAACAGTGTTGTATTCAGTGTTATAGTTAACAGTGTTGTATTCAGTGTAATAGTTAACAGTGTTGTATTCAGTGTTATAGTTAACAGTGTTGTATTCAGTGTAATAGTTAACAGACAGACCAGTGATCCTGTCAGTAGGTTCTATCTGAATCGTTCTTTGGTAGATTATCCTCAGAATTTTAATCTGTCAAAATGATAGAATTTTCCGTCATCGTGAAAAAAAAAAAAAATCTATCAATGGCGGAATATTTTCAGTTAACGTGACCTCCTCCTAACATACAACTAAAACAAACACACTCATATTTGTGGTTCTAATCAACATGTCAACATTTTCTGTCTTTTTCTAACGATCCCTTCTGTTGTTTGTGTTGATCCTGGCATCATGTGCGTCACAATGAGTGTCCATATTAAAAACAAGTGCGGAACCAATGTTTAACAGCAGAGGAATTAAGGAAAACGAAGCTTTGATTTGATTCAGTTTTTGGTGACAGAACCTTCAGTGAACTCCAGTGTTAACAAGCAACAACAACAAAAAAAAACAGAACCTCCAAAACATTTCAAGTCTGTGTGAGTTGATTTTAATCCAGCACACAAAGGAACATGAGTTAACACCTGTTTATAATAATAATGGATTAGATTTCTATAGCGCTTTTCAAGGCACCCAAAGTGCTTCACATTAGTGTTCCATTATTCATTCACTCTCACATGCTCCCTCTGGTGGTGGTAAACTACATATGTAGTCACAGTTGACTGACAGAAGTGTGGCCTCTGACCACCACCAAACATTCATACTCATTCATACACCAGTGTGAGTGACACTGGAGGCAAGGAGGGTAAAGTGTCTTGCCCAAGGACACAACAGACTGACTAGGACAGAGCGGGAATTGAACTGCCAACCCTTTGGTTAATGGACGACCTACTCTACCAACTGAGCCATGGCTATAGGGAGACAACTGTATGAATCAATATCTCAGTTGTTGGTAGTGATTTAAGGGTTAATATCTGAGTCCAGTATTTCAGAGGATACGACAAAAAGAACGTTTAAGTTAAAAAATGAAGGCATCGATCATTATCCAGTCAGGTTTTTGTTACTTCAACATCTGATGAGGATGAGGCTCCCAGTTTTCTTTGCATTTCCAGCCTACACAGTAAATTTTGCAGTGTTAATTTGGAGAAAATGGGACCAAATACACTCTAGAAGAAGTTAAATAAACTCTCTAAGTGTTGATTTAACACTGCAATATATACTGTGTACTGCCACTGAATCCACCAAACAAGACTTCAAACAAAGTATCATGCAAAGAGCTTTATTGGCTTCAAACCTTGACTGTCATGATTACTGGGATAAATAAATGTTTACAATAACAATAAGTGTAATTAAAAAGTGAAATGTGATTTTTATATACACAGCTTTGAAGTGATTACTGAGCTGCAGTGACTGACAAACAATGAAAGAAAAGGCATTTGTGCTTAATGTGATGCTTGAAGCCAATAGGGTTTTTTCTAGTGTGGGGAAAAACTAACAGAAAAATTAAAAACCTTTGATGTTCAAAAACAGAAACAATTGTGATTCCAAGAACAGAATATCAAAAGGTCATGTTGAAAGGTTCCTACAGAACATCACAGATGGTCTATTCACAAAGCTGGAGAACATTGGTAGACTCGCATGTTTTCATGTTTGAAATGTGTTTTGCTCACTTTTGACTTTTAAATGCGTCAAAACAGAATTGATACAAAATATGTGAAAACCATAATATTCATGACAACAATAGCTCTCTATTCTTTTGTATAATTCACAAAAACAAAACTTTTAAATTGTATGGCGTCTGTATGCAACATGAGCTTGGTTCTCTGGGAATCAAAGAGAAGGATCTGATGTTTGATAAAAACAGATGTGATTGGCAAAAGTAGAATCTGGATTCAGTGACAAAACCTTATTCCGTGTCCATATTATCACAATAAATCTCAAATGTTTATGTTGTATACTGTAAGTTTAAAGTGTTACTTCAGCATTTTGTACATAAAGCCCTGTTTTTAGGTTGTAAATAACCTGACTCACACCGAGATGTATGGATGCTTGGTATGTTACATCTGGGAAAGCACCAGGGACGTACAGAGAAGGGGTGCTACAGGGGCTCTGGCACCTGCACCAATCATCTAAAGTGCCCTTTTGACAGGGACTACTTTTTTGGCTTTTTTGTATTTTTAAAAAATAAATGAGTTCCAACAGCAAAGTTCTCTACAATGTGTCCTTGATCAATTAGAAAATAATATTTTACACGTTAATACCTTGCAGCCACTAGTACTCAAGTTGGGGGGGGGGGTGAGTAGTCAAAATTACAGTCCCCCCCACCCCACCCCCCTCAGAAAACCATTCATAAAACAATAAACTTTAGTTCAGACATGAAACTCACCGTGTGGTCGGGTGGACAACGATACATTGATGTGAAAGTTGTTGCTAAGTATGTCTTCTAACAGTTGTTTTAGCATTTGGTGGATCTATTTTTCCCAGACGCATCACAACCTTATATTTCACCTTGCAGTATGTGTCGTAGTGCAAGGTACTGCAACTGAAAAAAACTACAGGTTTCATACAAACACACCCATTTGCCATGCCCAGTGTTATAAGTAATACTAGCTTAAACCAATACAAATCAATGGATGAGGACAGAAGTGACAGAATAACTTGGATTATAATTGCTTGTATATTTTCCATTGATTTTCGGGCCATCATATCGCTGTACGCCCCCTGACCACATGCTGAGTTTCATGTCTTTGCAAATGAAAGTTAAATACCGTTTTATGAATGATTTTCCGAGTGCCCATTGGAGTCAATGTTAAAGTGTGTGTGTTTGGGGGGGGGGGGGGTGTCCTATGGAAACCTAAAATGCTTGGTTCAGCAACAAATGTCAAAATTGTGATCAGAACAGCTCAAAGTCATCCCAAATGACCTAAAAACAAGGCTTCATGTGCAAAATGCTGAAGTAAAGAAGACTAAAAACAAATAAAATGATTCGGACCAAACCGTCAGCGATATGAAAACAAATGTGAGTGTGTTTACAGAGGGTTTTAGTGCATCAAAGCAGATTTTTGACCAAATTAATGAAAGGTTGAACGTTCATCTGTGACGGCAATGGATCATCCTGAAGAATTTACGCAGTATCTGTAACATGTGAGCAGTTTATGGCCTGTTTTACCTTGTGCAGAGACTATTGCTGCAGCTTTAGAGGCTTCAGTCAAAACAGGAAGAATTATGTTCAGAGTGAAAACCTGAACAGACCAAGAAAAAGAACAGAAGAAAATAAAACCTCCAAGAAGGACACTGACAAAAATTATGATTAATATTCAAAGTAGAGCTACAGTATTTGTGTAATCAATCAATCTATTGAATGTTTTCTTCAATTTAATTAAACAATTTCATGTGTAAGTAAAAAAAAAAAAAAAAGAGTAAAAATATGAAACAGATGTGAAAATTCCAGAACCAACTGAAATAACAGGCATAAAAATATACAAGTAAAAGGATATATATATATAAAAATATCTGTACAGAATTAACTAGTGCGCCCAAAGACATACGGTGATAGGTGACGTAAGTGTGAATGTGAGAGGTTGTTCAGGTTGTTATTGAAAATGAGAATCAGTTCTTAAATAATTTACCTGATTAAATAAAGGTCAAATGAATAATCAATAAATAAAAATGTTTTATATATATATATATATATATATATATATATATATATATATATATATATGTATATATATATATATATATATATATATATGTATATATATATATATATATATATATATATATATATATATATATATATAAAAATGTTCTTTTAAAATGAAGTATTTATGTCCACAGTTGTGTGGACCTAATTTTCTCATTTGTCTATTACTCATTTATTGTACGCCTACTAGGATCAGATGCCTTTTACAGGAATTCTTTCTTCCGAAGCAGCTACGTTTTACTATGCAGATACACTGTAGATTTTGCAGTGTTAATTTGGAGACAATGGGACCAAATACACTCTAGAAAAAGTTAAATAAACTCTCTAAGTGTTGATTTAACACTGCAAAATTGACTGTGTAGGCTGTTTGTTCTATTTCTTGTCTGTCTTCCGGTATTCATATATGTCTGTTTTTATTTTTTAAAATGTTTATTTTTTTATGGGTTTTGACCTGAAATTAAAAAATAAATATTACCCCAGAGGTCACATTACTGTGGACAGAAGTGACACATATACTGTGGGATTATCCCCTCACACTCAAAAGTTTAGCCTCCATTCACATAAAATTTCTAGGAGAATCTGCATCAGGTGGAAACAGGAAACCTGGGTTAAAACAGTGTAATACGTTCTGTAGGCCACACCTATATGTGGTGCTGTACACAGACACAGACACAGACACAGACACAGACACAGACACAGACACAGCTGGAGGATACACTGTGCATGTGCAAAGAGGTTATGTCCAGGGTTTTGCTCTACTGGTCACATGGTTCTATGATGTCATCATTTTTTCTGATCCATACACCAACGGTGTGGGACACATGACCACTCTGGGACCTGTTCTGCAAAAATACTGTTTCAGTACACAGACAACACTAATATCATGTGCAGAGTTTACTGTGTATATGTCATATATGACCCCACTGACTGTGATGGTACCAAGGTGGTGGAGTGGTTAGCGCTCTTACCTCACAGCAAGAAGACCCAGGTTCAATTCCCGGACCGTGCAGGCCTTTCTGTGTGGAGTTTGCATATTTCTCTCCCCATGTCTGGGTGGGTTTGCTGCGGTTTCTCCCATCACCCAATAACATGTTTGCTAGGGTAAAATCCTCCATCCAGCTAACTGACCATTAGCCTGGCCACATGTCTGGTGATGGGTCCCCAGGCACCACCCATGGGTGCCCATTGTTCCTTAAGAGGATGGGTTAAATGCAGAGGACACATCTAATTGTACAATTGTATGATGACAATAAAGTACTACTTACCTACCTACTGACCTACCTACCTACCTATTTACCTACCTACCTATTTATTTACCTACCTACCTACCTATTTACCTACCTAACTACCTAACTACCTATTTACGTACCTACCTACCTACCTACCTACCTACCTACCTAGATACCTACCTACCTACCTACCTATCGCAACAAGAGGACAAGGTCTGGATCTATGTTCTTACTTCTCATCACAGTACAAACACTAACATGTGATTAACTCTACAAACCCATATTTCTAGTATAGAATATAAAAATATAACATCTATAAACAGTCTGTCAGGTCAGTCTTCAACACAACTGGATCCAACTTACTAACTTCTACCAACTGAACATGAACTAACATACAAACGCATGTGTGACAATACGTGTCCATGTGAAACACAAGAGTGAAAATCATGTTTAATGACAAGGAAACAGAAACAGCCTTCATTCACTCACTCATCTTCTGAACCCACTTTATCCTCACTAGGGCCACGGGGGTCTGTAGGGGCCTAATCCAGCTACAATGGGTGAAGGCGGGGTACACCCTGTATGAGTCTCCAGTTCATCTCAGGGCTGAACATATATAGACAAACAATCACTCTCACATTCACACCTATGGACAATTTAGATTAACCAGTTAACCTATCAGTGCATGTGTTTGCATCAGGGGTGTCAAAGTCATTTCAGTTCAAGGGCCACATTAAGCCAAGTTTGATCTGCAGAGGGCGGGACCAGTGAAATAATAACATAACAATATAAAAATAATGTCAACTCCAAACTTTCCTCTATGTTTTAGAGTGAAAACAGTAAAGTTATGACATAAAGATGTGAACATCCTTTAAAATAATGTGAATAATATGAACATTTGTTAACAAAACTATGTGCAGTTTTAACAATATTACATCTCAATTTATCATTTACACATGAAATTACAATTTTCAGATCACAGTTGATCAACAAAACATACCTAAAACATTTAATATGAGGCAGAATATTGGTAAACTAGCTCTTCAGACATTTCAAAAATATTCATGTTTGTTCAGGTAAGTAACCTATTTTTGATTTGATTTGAATGATTTATTTCGAACATGTGCAAAGTGCAACAATAATCAATACAGCAATAATAATAATAACAATGACATGTCCGAAAAGGAGTAGGATGAAGCATAAGCTTATTTAATCCTACCCTTTCTTCACTTCCTCAACAACCTAAATACATCTTGTAGTAATATAGTGCATAGTACAAAAAAGATGATAAATAAAATAATAACAATAACAATGATAACAATACCAATAATCAATAACTGAAGTACTAAACATAGACATATATACAAAAAAAAACCAACTAAAAACAAATGAGCAGATAGGAAAGTAGGTAACAAATAGAGTTTTTTTGTTGTTTATTGTTTTCTTTTTTCCTCCCTTCCTTCTTCTTCTTTTCCCTTTTTTTTCTTTCCTTTTTCTAATTTTTTTGCATTTTGCTCTTATTTTTTTTATTTTTTTATTTTATTTATTTTATTTTATTTTTCTATTCATTCACTTATTTTATTCATCTATTTATTCATTTATTATTTTTTGTGAAATGATCATTTTAGTGTAAATACTATAAAATGACATGAACATTTTTACATTTACATAGAGAAACATTGTGAGTATTTATATGTTATTATGAGAGCATTTTACTGATCTGACCTACTTAGGATTAAATTGGTCTATATGTGGAACCTGAACTAAAGTTATTTATTTCATCAGTGTCATTTTTACATTTCATAAAGTCATCCCAGGAGCCAGATTGGAACCTTTGGCGGCCCGGATTTGGCCCCCGGGCCACATGTTTGACACCTGTGGTTTAGATGGTGGGAGGAAACTGGAGAAAACCCACACAGACACGAGGAGAACATGTAAAGTCCACACAGAAAAGTCCCACTGATGGTGAAACAGCTTTTATACAGGAAAATAGTCATTGAATAATAGTAATAAATTGATTGGAGCCGATCAATAGTTTTAGCTCTAGTGGAGACGCAGGTAAAATGTCAACTCTAAAGACCAGCTCATGACTGAAACATTTTAGATGGGTCACTAAAATAAATAATAATTAAATAAATAATATAAACACTTTCTGATAAATGTATCCATTAAACTATTGGATTCACTGAGTGTGTTAAAGATTTATGGATTTTTTTTTTGTCTGTTTTTGTCATGACTCATAGACCTGGTAGGTTATTATCATTTAAAAAAAACTATCTAAAAAAAACATCAGGTTGGTCTTTTTACTTTATTGGACATCATTGACTTTATTTACTAGTCTGCAAATACTGAGCGGACATGAACCTGTGTCTGTTGTTATTGTGTTTTTAACTTATTTTCTGTTTATGTTTTGTGAACAGCACTTTGGCTTCCCCTGTGGACCTTTTTAAATGTGCTATATAAATAAAGTTGATTGATTGATTAATTGATAGTACTAAAAAATGAAAGTAAAAAATGAATCGCATGACTCATTTGTGTACGTTATTCCAAATTATGCTGAAAATATGTTTGTTTTTTGTCATGTTTTTTTGGTTGTGTATTGTGGCTTTGTAATGTGTGTGTGTGTGTGTGTGTATGTGTGTGTGTGTGTGTTGGTTTGGTTCTTTGTCAGATGATGTTTTATCATAAATGTGGTATTTCATCTGAGTGACGAGTGGGTGTGGATGTCAGGGTATGGGAGGGGTCCTTTTGGTGTGACTCAGTGGGTTCTTCGTATTTCAGCACAGATACTGATGTGGGTTCAACATGTCCCATCCATAATGACCCGCCAAAGGCATAAACACATGTGATCACACACATTCGAGTGACCCAGTGAGCTTTGTGAAATGCAAATGTGTGACCTGACGGGGACCTAATGTTCGTTTACAAGGCAAACAAAAGCAGGCATGTTTTCTTAAACTCTGCAAAGAATGCCCTCTTCTGTCTTTAGCTTCTCCCATCCCATCAGCCTGTGTGTGTGTGTGTGTGTGTGTGTATTAGTGTCTTTATGGGGACATTGATATGTTTACACAGTCATGCAATGGGGACCTCTGACACTATAGGTCCCCACAAGGGTTAAATAAAATTTAAAAAACCCTTCTAAAATGATGAGGAATGATGAATTTGTTAAATCCAGAAGTCCCCATAAAGCATGGCGGGAAACAGGTGTAAAATGAAACATGTATTTTTCAAAGGTTTGAAGATTTGTTTTTTTAATGTATTTTTAAAAAATATTTGTTTTATTTATTTTTTCATTATTTATTATTATTATTATTATTATTATTATTATTATTATTATTATTATTATTATTATTATTATTATTATTATTATTATTATTATTATTATTTAAATTATTATTTCTTCTATCCATTTATCCTTTTCATTCATTTATTTTTTATGTAATTTAATTTTCAAATTTTTACTATTATTTTTACTAATATTTCTTTAATACATGTTATATACATTTTTTATATATATATATATATATATATATATATATATATATATATATATATATATATATATATATATATATATATATATATATATATATATATATATATATATATATATATATATATATATATATATATATACATATATAATGTATAAAAAATATTATTAAAAATAATATGGAATATATATTATATATACATAGTATTTTTTATACTATTCATTTGTTTTGATTTTATAAAAGAAAAAGATGTGTCTCACTACCCAATCGCTACTGGATTACAAATGTAGTCCTCACGAGACATGGAAACCAATGTGTGTGTGTGTGTGTGTGTGTGTGTGTGTGTGTGTGTGTGTGTGTGTGGGCGTGCGCGTGTGTGTGTGTGTGTTTCTGCTGATAAGAACCATCCAGGAGGGCGAACAGATGTTGCCCTAACTTCCATGTGGGCCCTGTACCCCTGCTCTGACTCCCACAGCTGATGCAGGACACTCTAGTTTCCCACCCCCTCACAGCGAGGGTCTGATCAGCCCGAGGAGAGGCAGGATGCTGACCCCCACATACCCCCCCACCCAAACCCCCAACCGAGTGTGAGGTAGATACCAGTCAGTTAACAGACGCAGGCTGTGGGTTTCAACACTCTCCTCCTTTTTCTTCATCACTCACATATAAACATACACACCTCTTACAAAAACACTTATTTATGAGCCATACTGGCAGAAATTAATGATTCATACAATTCAGGAAAATGTATTTATTCATGTATTTATTTGCTCCAACACCTTCATTTCCACTGTTGCAAGTATTATCCTACTGGGTTAGTGACATTAGTGATATCTGGTTCATTATTATATATATTATTATATATATATACTTAACATGGGTACCACTGGAAACACTCTAAACCTTTGTTTGTTTGTTTGTGAAAGGATAGTTTGTCATTATTTATAGGTTATTATGAGTTTGAAACAGGGTTTTGTACAGTTTACATGAATGGAAAACACATTTACATTTAAAAAAAAAACCCAACACATTAACAAATTCAACAGCAAAATAATGTTTAGAAACTAGTCCAAATATAAATTATTTTTATTTACTGTGAATAAGTGTTTTTCTAATATTTAATATTCTCTACTATATCTTATTTTATCTTATCTTATCTTATCACACTTAAAATAAGATAAACTGACTCAAACAGTAACTTTTCAGTGAAATATAAGAAATTATTTATAGACAATCTGAGTACGATCATTTTCACTTGTTCCATTGGCAGATTTTTTTGGCTCAATTCAAACAATCAATAAATAAATAAATATTGTATTTTTTTTAACTTGTTTTTTGGTGGGTGATTTTTCTTATGAGATCACATAAAAAAATTGTATTTACTGTAAGTCCCATTTGGCTGCAGTGTGAATGTATGTTAATAGACGTGTTTTGTCTATAATATGTTTAATCCATCTGCAAACTTTAATCATGATTATATTAAATGTGATTCATCTTTCCATTCTGAATTTGTCCTAGAATACTTTTTAGATCCATTAGGTCTATAAATAAAAAAGACCATGACCATCAGATGTAATGATCATATCCCAGTTCCTTTTATCTATCAACAATAAACTACATTATTCCACTTATTTCATGAGAAGTCACAAATGTTTTATTCTAACTTCAGTAACAGTTTATTTCCAGTCAGTCCAAATGAATAAACAGGACAAATGTTTTTTAAAACTCCACAAACTTGTTGTGTAAACGTTTCTCAACATATTTTATTTAGAATATGAATCCTAAAACTTTATAACAGGGGTCTTAACTCATATCTTTAGTGGGCTGGACCAGTAAAATAATAACACAATAATCTATAAATAATGACAACTCCAATTTTTTTGTTACTGTTTTTGTGAAGGAAAAAAAATAATAATTTTTTTTTCCAGGTTATTGACATCTTTTTTGTTTAGGTTGTTTAAAAAAGTTTAGTTTATAGTTTATATTTCTTCATCTCATTCACATTTTATTGTTACAAGGTAAGATAAAAAATATTTATAATTTGATGTTATTTGTTTGTGCTAAAACAAAGACAAATTTGAAGTATTTAGGCATAATATAATATTATTTTCCACATCAATCTGAGAATAAAATATAAAGTCATAATTTTTTTTGTAGGCTGTTCTGTTATTGGTCTGTATGTGGAACCAGAACTAAAATGAGATCCACATATTCTGTGCTGTCAGTATTAGTTTGTTGATTCTTATGGTTGGTTCAGTAGAGCTCCTGCTTTGTAATTATCACACAAATAAATGCAAAAATCACATGTAGTATCGGGTCTAAGATGTTGGTAGTTGAAACAAAATCAAAACAGGAAGTGGACGCAATCATTGTCTTCCAGTAGACATCCAGATGTGAAGTGGACATTCTGTCCAATCAGAACCCTCTGTACCTCCAGCTCTTAAAGCCCAATTAAACTAGAGCAGGAACCTTTATTCAGAATTAACATGTCCATGTAAACACGAAAGAAACAGCTTTGATTCCAAATTATTTATATGGGGTAAATAATTTGGAAGTAAAAAACATCATGTAAACATAGCAACAGTGTCAGATTGAGTTGAACCCAAAGTAACATTTGTGCGGAATCACAACCTGAACATGATGATATGTAACTCATATAGTTAGAACATAAAATGGTTCTCTACAGTTTCTTATATAACACACACATCCCTCATATCAAACTAAACCAAAAAGCCAATGAAGACACGTCCCTATTTACAATAGTGTTGCCATGACAACACCAAATCTGTGCTATAGAAATGAATGGGGGTTTCGTCAGGATCCCAGTCCTCATCTTTTCATCATCATCTCCTAGAGTTTACATCAAATTAACACCAAACTGTGTGAAAATCAGTGAAACATGATCAAAATGTATCAGCTATATTTTTGAAAAAACAAAAAAGGTCATGGCTGTGATGACTTTGTAATGAGTAAGTCATTTTCAGATGTATATCTCACAGAATGTTGGATTATTATTATTATTATTATCATTATTTATATTATTATTATTATTGCTATTATTATTATTGTCATCATCATCATCATCATTATCATTATTATTAATTATTTATTTATTTATTTTATTAAAGTTGTCCCTCAGTAAAGCGCAGTTGATCTTTTTCTCGGCCTGGCTGTTTCACAGATTTTTTTGTGTATAATTTTGCAAGCTTTTTTTTTTAATAGCATATGAATGTGCACTGTGTTCTGCATTCTGATTGGCTAAGGGATTGTAGACCATTGTCAATCAATCTCTTCCATGTTGTGTTTCTTATATAGTTCAGAATGTGTTCAGATTTGCCACATTTACATGAATGTTCGTTAGCTAGCAGTGTGTATGTTCGCACGTTTTACTTCCCTAACAAAACCCACAATGTTGACGAAATTCTGCATCATCAAAAGTACCTGCAATAAAAGACACCCAAGGAACAGAGGAAAATGCTCACCATTGCACAAAAGCAGACTTCAGTCTATAATACTGTACTTGTTTTTTAATCTATAAAGGTTTGAATTTAAACAAGAGAAAAATGTGAGAAAATATTAATTCTTATCTGAAAAAAATGTATAAAGTGTGTTTTACAGCAGGGCTCTTCTCAAACATGTGGCTCAGGGGCCAAATGTGGCCTGTTAAAGGTTCCAATGAGGCCCATGAGGTGAATTTTCTAAGTGCAAAAACTCCACAAACAATGATGTGGAAGTCATTTTAGTTCAGGTTCCACAAACAGACCAATAACAGAATAGCCTACAACAACAACAAAAAATCACTCCATATTTTCTTCGTAGTTTGATGTGGAAAATAATATTATATTATGCCTAAAAATAATAACTTCAAATATGTGTCTTAGCATAAAAAATAACATCAAATTATCAAATGTTTCACATTTACAAAACTATCCTGTAACAACATAATGTGAAGAAGCTTAAGAAATATAAACAAATGATAACGTCTAAAGAAAATTAAGCACATTTTGATCCATTTTCTGCTTCTGTTAATAAGTGTTTATAGATCTGATCCATAACACAAATGGACAAATAATGAGTTGAAACAGAATATTGTTAAAATTGCCTTCATTTTTTTTAATTTCTTTTCAGCTTATTTACATCTTTTTTTTTGTTTGGATAGTTTATAAAAGTAAGTATGTTCATTTTTCTTACTAAAAAAGGAACAAATATTTGGAGTTGTCATTATTTATAGATTATTATGTTATTAATTTACTGGAAATAAAATTGGGTCAAATGTGCCTCCTGAAGTAAATGACTGTTTTACAGACATGTATAATAATTATAAAAACTACAAATCTTGGCAGATTTTATCAATTGAGGCTTATTTTTAGAATGTAACCCCATGATAAATAAGGGGTCACTGTATTATTATTACTATTATTATTATTATTGTATTTATTATTGAGTATTCATCTATTCTTAACTTTCCACCCCAGAATACACAGATAAGAGCTCATGGTTCAGGCTTTTGTCCTTTCTGGGACCCGGTGCCTTTCAGGGTTTCTTTGTTGCCACCTAAAACGCCCCTTGTTTTTTCTGGCCTTGTGTGAATGCCTGGTCTGTCGGGTGGCTTCCGTGGGATTCCAGCAGCCTTGTCACTCAGATTGTTTGTCCTGGGGACGAGATCTGTGTGAGTTCTGTTTCTCTTCCTCTCTGCTCGGGCCCGAGTGCTGATGGAGACCTGCATCCCAGGTGGCCCCGCACATCAAAACAAGGAGGGGGATCACGGCTCTTGGTTTTCAGACAAACATCACTCACTTTCTTTGTTGTCTGAGGGAGGGTGGTGGTGTGTGTATGTGTGTGTGTGTGTGTGTGTGTGTGTGTGTATGGGGGGGCATACAAGCAGAGGTGGGGTGTGGGGATGCAGTATGGGGAGAGGGGGGGGGGCACAGCGGTTTATCTCCGGGGAGGATCTCCCTCTCCCCCCACCCCTCCGTGCTATCACCTTCCACCGGCCCACCGGCTCACAGGAGCTGCTAAAAGTAAATGTCAGTCAAGAGGAAGATGTTGCATTCCTGGAAAAGGTCAATTAGTTGTGGCCACATCTTTAAGTCAAAACACTGACACCTCTTTTTCCCAGTGACTCCTCTCATCTTTTCTGTGTCATGTTGCCGTGTTGTTTTGAAGTGGAACCTCCCTCCAGATGCACCACACACAGTCCACTTCAGTCTTCTGTGAGTTATTTGACGCTGAGCCTGATTCACGATGTGCCACATATGAAACCTATTGCTTTCTCCGGCCATGTGAAGGGGGGGGGGGGGCAGTAGCAGCATGGAGCGGAGCATCCCCTTCCCCTTCCCCTTCCCCATCTGTGCAAGGTGATTCCTGCTCCGGCTCTTCCCCTGCAGGCCTGTGAGCAGCGGCGTGTCTAGAGGACTTTTATGAGCGTGACCTTAACATGCCCGTCTCAAGTGGTCTAGACTCAGCGCTGTGTTTACTAGAGTCCCCATCCCACTGACGGCTATCAGACTTTTCACTTTTTACTAGTGACTCGCTCTTGTCATAACTCTTTGAAGACGGACAGACATTAACGCTTTGACTATCCTGTTTTGTAGACTTTGTAGAATTTACTGTCATGGCTCTGAATAACAACAGGGAGGAGGGGTGAGAGGGGGGGTGGGGGGTGGGGGGCTCTGACATGCACCGGCTCCTCTGCAGGAGAGGCCGATGAACATGTGCAGAGTACAGCTGTGGTTTGGCTGCAAACTGAGAAGGTAGTGAGGCCTTCATGCAGAGCAGACGCCAGCTTTAAATTACAATCAGCATCAGGGATGACAGATGTGGCTGGTCTTTACAAACAAGCTGAATCAATGACATTATGTTTAAAGATTCAGTGAGAATCCTACAGCACTAGCTACTGTTAACTTAGAGATAGTTAGCTTCTGCACACGCAAACTGTATGTAAATATATCGTCACGTGGAAATTCAATATATATATATATATTTTAAACGCTGTCACTAAATTCTAGTGAATGTATTTTAGAAATGAACTTTTTCCCATGAGACAAAAAGAAATGTTGACAGGACACTTCAAATTGTAGGGGTTTGTTTTCTTTTCTTTTCTTTTCTTTTCTTTTCTTTTCTTTTCTTTTCTTTTCTTTTCTTTTCTTTTCTTTTCTTTTCTTTCTCTTCTGTCTGTCTTTCTCTCTGTGAGTTATGCTAGCCTGATGCTACATCTACAGTTGAGTTGCCATAAATGAATAAAATAAAATAAAATTAAATAAAATTAAATTAAATTAAATTAAATTAAATTAAATTAAATTAAATTAAATTAAATTAAATTAAATTAAATTAGTTCCAGGCACGACAAACCCCTTGCAAATATTTTACCTGAGTTGCCCTATCTCTTATCAATGTGAAAACATCACCAAAATAGACCGTCATCCACTCTGGACCACCTCACACCTTTCCTGAACATTTAATGGAAATTGTTCCAGTAGTTTTTTTGTGTAAAGCTGCTCAAACAGAGAAAAAAACTGAAACTAAAACACTACCCCTTGCCTATAAATAAAACTTAAACTAGAAATGCACCTGGAGAGTGCAGACTCTGCCAAGGCAGATGACCCCCCTGAAGGCACACATGTAACCCCCCCCCACACACACACACACATATCTCCACTGATGATCACCACCAACATATAATCATTTGTTCCTTGTTCCTGATATTTTCAGCCAAATCTGTTCAGAACTTATGGAGTTATGTTGCACACAGACAAACAAATACATAAACATTGGCAAAAACCTAACTCTGCCAATGCTTAGTGGAGTAATCAAGTCAAATCAAGTCAAATCAAATCACATAAATTCAAATACAATTCATTAAATAAACAGGCTTTCCAGTAGGTGAGTGGTGGGTCTGGCCAGTCACACCCCCCACACCTATGACCATCCACCTCTAATAGTTAAACAGAATATTAATATACGTGAGTTCTGTTCAAATTCCTCCTGTAAAGTCATCTAAGGGGACAACAGCAGTAGGCCTGAACCTAAATCTGTTTGGAATTAGCTTCAAGTTTGTCTTTGAGCACCTGCAGGTTTGATGCTTGATCTTCATTTTAACCAAAAGCACAAGTAACATTTCCTTAATTCTACTGTCTATACCTGTGTTTATGAGTGCTGCCTTTGAACTCCCATAATGAAGCCACAGATGATGGCAGTTGGTAATCCACAGTAAATTTTTAATAGGTGCCTATAAATTGAGCATTTTCTACATGATGCTGTGTTCGGTGGGGCTGTGTGGCACCGGGCCAAACACTGGAGGTGGATTAGCTCATTGAATCCAAACAGTTTACGGGGAAAGCAGCTCCGGTGACGACACTATGTGGGCAGCTTGCAGTTCTCAAAATACAAACGTTCCGTGTGAAAGCAAAAAAAAAAAAAAGGAGAAAAAGTGAGTCTTTCACAGGGACAATCTAGTAAACACGACTGCTGCACAGAGAGAGAACACCTGTGTTTTCACCAAAGTTTTGGAACGCAACAGTTTGATCATTACCAGGGCCATATTTGGTCCAGTGCAAATTTAAAGTTGCCCTTAGAGCGATGACAAAACCAGGAAACTGCAAAGTCAGTCACAAATAAGACCTGACGAAACAATGGACGGAGAAGAAGGAGAAGAGTGTGGTGCTGAGATGATTCAGCTCAGGCTGCAGCCGCTGTCAATATGACACAAACACAGGCTGGATACTGGGAATAAGCTTAGGCCCGCTGCCAGAAATAGTGTTTAAGGTGGGGAGGATTAGGGTTAAATGTCAGAAAGGTCAAGTCAGAGACCAGTTTAGATTGGCTTAGAGAGGTTAGCTGCAAGAAGCCCACTGGACGACTGGAAGTGCCTCCACACAGTCGCCTATATTTAATGTTTAAACGTCAGAGGTGCAGTCCAGGGTATATGAAGCAGACATGCTTTGTGGAGATGCACTTCTATAGCCCCCTGAAAGATATGCTATATTAAAAAATAAATACACAAGCGAAGGACTGCACAAGGGGAAAAATAAATGTTTTCACTTAACTTAAATATACTATAGTATACATTAACCACAATTAAAATAAATTATCATCTATATAATGGTTTAACAAACAAAATGAACAGCAGATGTTTTTTTTTTTTTTTTTTTTTTTTTTTACCATTTAGCCTACATACTGTATTAAGTCTAGTGATCTACTATAGCCATGTATCACTGTATTACCCATGATCCCTTGCTCAGCCTTTCTCACTAACAAAGTCACTGTTCAAGTCTTGTGCTTGTTACAACAGGAAAGAGCAGAGACACCTGTTTTACTATGAAGAGTGTTAGAAATATGAGTTTGTTTAGTTGAACAAACAGCTACAGTGTTTCACTATAGAGTGGGCTAAGCTAACAGGCTAAGCTAACAGGCTAAGCTAACAGGTTAATTTGCACCACTGTGCTGACACAACACACCGACCTTCATTTGTGAAGTAGTTTAGAAGATGCTGTCGGCCTTTTTTTTTTTTTCTTTATCCCTCTCCTGTCTCTCTTTCTTCTCTCTTTCGTTTTTCGTAAACCTGATTTACGTTTGGAAAACATCTCGGCACCACTCCTTACTCCCAGTCATAGAGTCACTGTAGTAAATGCACATGTGCACTGCTGCTCGCGGTCTGATTCAAGAAAGGGTGAACCAAAGCATTAAATGAAAATACTAGGTGGGGTGACAACACATACAACACTTTACTTTTTGCTAAAAACAAGTCAAGAAAAATAAACCCTTCATTTATTTCCCATTAAAATTTCTATGATTAATGATACTTGTCTGTTCTTAATACCTGATCTGCACTAACATATTTATGTGTTTAACAACATTTACTTGTTGTTATTATTGTCTTCTTAAACAAAAAGTGCATTAAAGACGTTTTATTTCATAGTGTTCTGATATTTTAAATCCATGTTTCTTTGGTTCAAAGCTTAAACACATGTTGTCCAGCTGAGTGGACACTTTTGTAACTCCATAAAAATAGATTTCAATCACCTTGCTTTTTTCATGCATAAAGAGGAATAAAAACACATTTAAAGAAAAAAAAATCTTGACTAGGGTTCTTATAATTCATGCATCAAAGGGTTAAAAAAAAAGTGGAAAAACATTGGATCATAGCCAGTTGTCTAGGGACCACTACACCACTGTTTAATATCAACAAATCATTTACAATACAATATGTTTTACCTTCTGTTATAAATGATGCAAACATTTAAAAACATATTTAAACAACTTTAAATAGATAAAATAACATGTAAATTGACAAAAGTGCCAACCTTGAGGTTAAAACCATGGTGGGTCGCCTGGAATTTCCAGTAATTGATAATAAACAAATAAAAAAACTAACAACTTACTAATAAAAAAAAATATGGTGAGTCACAAAACATAAAAGACAAACAAACTGACCCTGAAACTGAAGCGCTATGGTTCTGTTTATCTGTCAAATGTTCACTGTGGTCAGTTTCAGATGCTGCAGTTGTTTCATAATTTATAGTTTGAGTTTTTGTTTGTTCAGTATTAATTGTCAGTCTTGAAAATACAAGCTGGACTGACTGTACAGATACTGACTCAGGAAAACCTAATTCTCACTTTGTGTATCTGCTTTATATTAGACTGAAATGTATTGATCCCCAGGGCTGAGACCTGAGGAAATTGAAGTCCCAGAACAACACTGAGCAAATACACAAGAAACATACCTGTGCAAAGTTTCAAGAAAAATTCTGAATGACAACTACAAAAATCAACATCGAAAAAGAACATCATTGAAAAGTTTTGATAGTGACAGGTGGCAAAGTGGCAAAGCAGCAGTTAATAACAATATTACATATAGTAATAATAATAACAAGTAGCATAACATTCATAAACTTAATGTTATAATATGTACAATATATGCATGTATAATAATAATAATAATAATAATAATAATAATAATAATAATAATAATAATAATAATAATAATAATAATAATAATAATAATAGAATATATATATATATATATATATATATATATATATATATATATATATATATATATATATATATATATATATACGGATGTGTTATATTAGAGAGAGAGACAGTTTAAGTACTAAATAGATAGATCACTATCTATATAGATCTACTATAGATCATAGAAGAGATTCTGGATCACTTTTAAAGTTTACATTGCGGAATATTGAGAATACATTTCAAAGTGATCCAGAATCCAGGATCTCTTCCAGATCACCACTGAAATTTAATCATTTGTTCCTTGTGACACTCCCAACACATCCTGAAAATTTCATTAAGATCCGTCCATAACTTTTTGAGTTATCTTGCTTACTAACAGACAGACAGACAGACAGACAGACAGACAGACAGACACACACACACACACACACACACACACACAGACAGACAGACAAACTCCAGAAAAAACATAACCTCCTTGGTGGAGGTAATTAGATAGATAAATATTCATTATATAGACTAAATGTTCTCTAAAATTAACATTTATTTTCAAAATAGTATAGCAAACAATTACATTAATTCATTAAATTAATTAATTTTAGTTAAAAAAAAATAATGTCTGAGTAACATAGTCATGTATTTCAGTAAATGTGTAATAAATTCAATTCAATTTTATTTTATTTTATTTATAAAGCTCTAAATCACAACAATGTTGTCTCACAGGGCTTTACAGAAACACAATCAACTACATAAACCATGGATGTGTTCTGGAACATGTCATATATTAGTGCGTTCATTCAGTCAGATATGAGACATGTCAGTGGTGTGGGATCACATGGCAGGGCTTCCACTCTGTTTATGGCTCTTCAGAGGATTGAGTCTAAACATCCTCTAATGGGATTAACCAATAGGAGAAATCCACAAGAAGGAAATATGTCAACTGTGTCTTTACCTGCAGCACAGTTCAACACTGACCAACACTAGTAAAAGAACACACATCTGTTTACTGCAGGACATGGTACTACAGCTGCAGCTGGTCAAACAACTTCCAAATGGGTTAATGTTTTTTTACTGTTTTATGATAAATGGAAAGATGAAGCATTCCTCTATTGACTGAGTTTCAAGATACATAAACTCATGGGAAATGTATTATCACATTAAGATAATAATAATTAGCGTTGTTTCTTTAATGTACTTGGTTTAACAGGACGATGACACTCCAAACATATGATAATCTCATAGAATCTGATACATTTCTATAGATTAAAACACCTACCAATGTTATCATCATTAAGAAAAACTAATGAAATGATGAAAATTAGAATAAAAAAAACAAATAGTTTTGTTCACTGTGATAAGGATTCAGAAATAAAATGGACCCAAGTGCAAAACTGTTTTATTCTAAAAACAGAAATTCACTGGTTGCTGTAAGGTGGCATGAAAGGTAAGGTAAAATGACAATCAAAATCCAGGCAAAGATCAGAAACACAAAAATCATTACCAGGTTCCAGGTGAAGGTCAGTACGTGGATCCAAAAACCACAACATGGCCGACAACAGCAAACTCTCAGGCAGGGTCAGGCAACAGGAGGCAATAACTACGCACTAAAACAGACAGGGGGGTAGACAACAGACATAAACCGGAAAACCAGACCAAGTACTACACAGAGAACACCAGACCAGATACCAGACCGCTTATTTGCTTCATGAATGGCAGACAAACTCGCACCAGACAAACACACAGGAGGAGTTTATATAAGAACCAAAACAGGTGATCCATATGAGGCTGAATTAAAGGGTCTGGACAACACCAGTGACAGGAAGTAAAACAACATGACAAAATAAAAGTCCAGACACTAACAATGACAGAAAAACAGGAAGACAAACAGAAAACTTACAAAACAAAACAATAGAAGTCTGGGTCATAACAAGCTGAAATAATAACTGTATTAATATTAATAAATGCTAACTAACTGATACTGTATCGTGTGCATGTACAAATCTAACTAAAACATATAAAATTATTGGTTGAAATTCCCTTAGTTTTTGTGTTTGTTAATGTTAAACAACACTGCAAAGTTACACTATAAAAACTAAATGACTGTAAAATTAACAGCAAAAAATTGTAAAATTGCAACATGAAATAACTGTAAGTGAAAATACAACACAAAAATTTTTATTTGAGAAGATCTTTGCATCAGAGTCCTGCACGGGTTCGGGTACCCGTGGGTGACCCATGGGTGAACCGCAAATTTTCACAAAACGGGTGAAAAATGTTGTGCTGTGTCGGATACGGGTTTGGTTCGGGTCGGATGTGGGTGATCGCAGGTCTAATTTGCGGTTCATAGGCTAAAAAGAGCCGTAGGCTAACAACATTTTTATTTGGCTATGTCACTGTTCAGTATATTCGTGGCAATAAATATTTTTTATTTAAGTTTGGCTATCTGACATTTTCTTTCGGGTTCGGGTCGGATATCGGGTTCATTTATAGCGGGTCGGTTCAGGTGCAGATTTTTTTCTTTTTTTCGTCGGAAAACGGGTCGGATACAAGTTTAAACATGACGGGTAGGGGCGGTTGCGGTATGTCAAAATCAGAACCGTGCAGGACTCTGCTTTGCATTAATTATTAAATCAAATGTAGCTGTGGTTTTTCCAGGAAGAGTAAGTGAATAAAACCAGATTTCTGTGAAGAAATTATGTCTTTCTGTTGTTTTAAATACACTACATATATTTCTTGCAGTAAATTTTTTGTTTAAGAATCTGCTGCTAAAGTGATTTTTTTTATTGTTTCTGTAACAGTGACAATAAAGATGACGTCTTCTTCGCCTTTTTGTTTTTCTTCTTCATCTCCTCCTTCACATTTTCTGACAAATGATGAAGAATATGAGTCCAACAAATGAACCCTGCTTCATATTCATGTGGAGCATCTGGATGGAAGTGTCATTATTAAAGCCAAAACAATCATCACACAGAACATAGAAAATGTTATTGCATTTCAGATTAAAAAGCTGACTGACATCCAGGGCAACAAATTTGTACCCGAACATTAGTTGACAAAAATTTGTGGCTCTGATTATTAGTAAAAGCAAAAGAAAACTCTCTCCTACATTAAAAGGATGAAGTAGAAAGAACAAATAAATAGAGTTTTTTCACTTCAGGACTAATGGGAAATTATAAAAAGTGGTTGTTGTATTGTGTTGTGTAGGTCAATTCATGTTCTCCTCAATTAAAATACCAGCAGCCTGTCTTCTCTAGATATTTATTTAACTTTACTTTGTAATTTCAGTCATTATTTAGTCAAAAAATATTCTGTGACACTTGTTTTAACCCATAAAAGCACAAATATCCACCAATGACCAAAATCATCTACTGATAGAAAATGTTTAATATCTTTAAAACCAACGCATTCTATCAAATATGTTAAAATATATTAAAATAATCACCATTTCATGGTCATTAAATATGACCCATTTGGATGTTCAGAGGGTCCATAGTTACCGTTGAAACACCATCATCTTCTACAACATTAATGGTGGATTTATGTTCAGTTAATGATAGATTTGATTGAAAAACCTTTTCTTTTTAAAGATTACTCTGTTTTTTGATATAATAAACCTTAAATTTTATGTCATCATGATCATTAAAATACAGAATCAGTGAATTAAATGTGAGAAAATACCAGATTTTCACTGGGAAAAAAGCTAAATGTTATGATATATGGTGACAAATATAAATAGAAAAGATAAATAGAGAGAAAAATTTATTTGGGATGTTTCTTTGTCATGTAATGATTTTATGTGAGGATTTTACTAACTAACTAACTAACTAACTAACTAACTAACTAACTAACTAACTAACTAACTAACTAACTAACTAACTAACTAACTAACTAACTAACTAACTAACTAACTAACTAACTAACTAACTAAAAAAAATTACTTTCCAAAATGATTTACCAGACAAAGCAGAAGGCCACAACAGCAGGAGTCAAAATAATAAGACTGAATAAAGTTGAAACTGAAGTAAAACAAGACACAAGGAAATATATTAAACCATCGAAACACAACACAGTAAAAGAGATAAAAGATAAGATAAGACTTTATTGATCTCACACAGGAGAAATTTACTGTTACAGGAGCTCACAGAAAAAGTACAAAAAGGTGCAAAAAGGAAGTAAAGCAGTGCAAATAATCATAGAGGTAAATAATAAAATTAAACTAGAAATTAAAAAAATAAAATAAAATAAAATAAATAAATATATATATATATATATATATATATATATATATATATATATATATATATATATATATATATATATATTTACTAGAAATAAAAAATATACAGAAATACTGTGTCTTATGTACAAAAAAAGAAACAGCTTTAGAGAAAAATAAATTAATAAATAAACAGATAAACAGATGAAAACAGTGAAACAGTGATTAGGAAAAAAAATAGAGAGGGCAAATATTCTAGAGAATACATAATACATAATGCTCTCAGATAAATATAAAATGAAGGATTGGAATTAGACATCATCATGTAATGTCAAAACATCTATTAAACATAAAAACTTGTGCTGTCAAATGATTAAAATCATTAATCAGATTATTGCTGTAGATTCATTTAAATTAATCATGACTAAATATCATTAATTTTTTACTATATATTAATCGTGTTTCATTTTGTATGAGCAAACAGACTGAAGCAACAAGTGAATATACAGACTGGGTGATGTGTTAACCAGTGCAGCAGAAGCCCAGACTCATGTATGCTTTACATTAATGCACTGTTTAAAGTTGGAAGTGCTTCAGTAAAAAGAAAACTCCTTCCTGCAGAGTGTGTCTTATACTTTGTCGATCCACTGTTCCATCTTGGGAGTTTTTTTTTTTTACTCAAATTTCCATTCAAACGGACAACGTGCTGTTTAGTGTCTTAAATTTTTATAGGTTGCTTCTGCTCTCTGTCACTACTGGATCAACTGAGCATTTTATTTACGTGGAATTGAAACTCTACTGGACAAACTGACCCAGAGTCATTCTGCTATAGATGTTGTTACATGAAAACTGTCAAGCAGATTAATCTGTGTTAATGCATTCATTTGGACAGTCCTAATAACAACTACACTTGAAAAAAAGTTATATATATATAATTTTTTTTTTTTTTTAAGTAAACAGATCTTTTAAACTTTGAAAAAAAATTGCACCTGTATTTCCCCCATGCTTTATGGGGACTTCATGTGTTTATAGGGAACGTTATTTGC